>VYZQ01023135.1:0-28095 GCA_013400655.1 Mystacornis crossleyi | reverse complement strand
TAGAAATGCTGAGAGATTTTGTTATCTGGCTTTTTGTCCCCCGTCTGGTGGTTCTTCCCCTCTCTGCATCTCCTCACTTGCTCTCACTCCTCATCTGTGCTTTGTCTCCCTCCTCACAGTGTGCCTTTGTTCATAACTCCCTGCACTTGCTCTCCCTTTCTCAGCTTTTCTGCCTACTTCTGTAGTCCCATAGCCTCTTCCTAGTGCTTGGAAAATGAATATAAAAACTGCAATCTCGACAGGAAAAGAAAGCAAATAGTTGCAATAAGCAACTCTTCTTCTTCGGAGCAGTCTGACCAGTGAGTCATTCCCAGGGCTTTGAAACAACAGGCATCTCCTGCCTTTGCTGTTGCTGCCGTTGTGTTCCTCACAGCAATGCTTACCAGCCAGTGGAGAATGGGGCCCCCTTATGCTTGGTGCTGCATAAATCATTTTCTTTAGCCTGGGGGAAAAAGAAAAAAAACCCAAAAACCTAAAGAAGATGAATGCATGATTCAAGGATTTACTGCTGAGATTGTTTTGGGGGTCTTTTATTCCTCAACTTTTCCTGTGTTTCTCTCCCAGGCTGCCTCTCCTGCTGGCCTAGCCCTTAACCCCATCCCATCACTCTCTCTTATGTCTGGCTGCCCTGATCTGATTTACCTTCCATTTCACTTTGTCCCTTCCTTTGTCCATGTGCATGCTTCTCCTGCTGTCACTTACTCCCTCTTCCGTGTGGCCAGATCCCCTGCTTGCCTTCTCCATTCTGCAGTACTGGGTAGCTTTTCATCACCTTGCTGGTGGAATCAAGAGATGCAAAATATTCAGTGTGAGGTAGACACTGAATGGTTAAAACTTGGCAAAGTTATAGAAAACTGAAAACAGGCTCTCATAGCAGAAAGTGTCAGGTACCACCAGCTCCAGCTAAATTAAATTCTGTCCCTGTAGTGTGTATGCACAGAGACATTTATATTCATATTTTTAACAGCCTTCTAAACTCTGCAGTTCACTGACAAACCCTTCATGAAGCTATCATTCCTTTTTTAACACCTGAACTTTAAAATGTCACATATAGCATTTAAAAGGACAGGCAAATAACCAAGGAAACATCCTAGCATGCATTTTGCTTCCCCTCCTTATGGCTGATCTAAAGTCCATGGAAATCAATGGCACTCTTTCCATCTAGTTCAGCAGAGTTCACAGTCGGTAGGTTGTTTCCTCCTAAAATTTCAGACGAAAAAGACCCCACACAAATGTGGGGTTTTTGAGTTTCCTTTTACTCATGTATCTGGCAAGACTGATGTGCTGTCAAATGATCTTTTCAGTGCTAAATATACACCATTAACTACTAATAAAAAAACCCCAGGCTTTAAACATTCAGCTCCTTTTGGCATCTGTACAGAGCATTCCACTTGATCTCACAAGATGTATGGTTTGCACTAGGATTGCAGTCACAGTTTTCTTGTTAAAGCTGTCAACCGTTCCAGTGTCTATCTTTACAATGCAATTCAAACCTTAGTTAGGAAAATAGGCAGTTCTGCTTGAACTATGATATTAAGATCCTTTAGCAGTGCTTTTCTGTATCCATTTACAGGCTACAGCTCCTGTTAAAACTAGGTTGCAATGTGAAAACAAGGGAGGGAAGAGGCTGATCCCTTCTGTTGAGACACTTCCTCTCAGTGGCAGAGATACTATGGACATTAAATGCTTCCTTAAACATGCTATTTTTTGGAAAAAAACCATTTTGTTAGAACCATTTAGAAGGCAAAACTTCACTGTCTCATCTTGTTAAAGTTATAGAGGTAACTCCAGGACAGAACATTGCCTTTTGACTCTCTTAAAATCAGCAGTGAAATTCTCTTGAACATTAGATGATTTGCCATAGCATTGCACTGGTACCAGGCTGGACTCATTAGCAGATATTTGTTAATGGCATGGGAGAGGTGGAATCGAGTTGATAGTTGTTTTCTTGTGAAAACTGACCATCTTCTAAAGGTGAATGCCTAGAGCATTTTTGACAAGCCAGTATAAATCGTCAGTCAATATTGCATGAAGTAACTTAAATGTAATGACATAAAGCAGAGAGAATACAGGTATGGGATAAACATATGTCTTCTAATGCTTAGGCGCAATGGGGAGCCCCCTTATCTGCTTCCATAAGGCGCCTTATTGTGCTTAAGTAATGGGTATTAGAAGCCAAGCAGTATGTTACATCTCCTCCTACATGGTACATTCCCATACTGCCTAGATACATATGAATCCTGCATGTCACATGTCATTACATTTTCTGAGACTCTATCTCCATCCATGCTAAAAATACACAGAGAGAAAGAGAGAGAGAACTTCAGTGTAAGCAACAGATACTTCTGCACAGACCCTTGGCAATACCAAGGACTGAGAGATTTACACGTGTTTATTATTTATCATTGTTTGAGGAAGAGCATTTGTGAAGATAACCAGCCCTAAGGGTTTTCACAGCAAGCGCCCGCTAGGGACTTTCACCCCTCCCTTTCCAAGCTGGATACACTCAAGAGAAGCCCCCTCCACCTGCTTTTTCATCTACATGGTGGCCTGATTTTTTTCTGAAGTGCTTAGTTACAGAGCCATCCCCGTAAAAATAACTCCAGAGCTATCCATAAATACTCTCACTCAGAAATTCCAAACAGTGAACAAATCTGTGAAACTCGTGACCTGCTGATGTCCTGCTCCTCTGCTAGCGACATACAGGGACCGCAGAGCCCTGAGCCTGCTGTGGAGATGAAGCACCTTCCAGCAGCCTCTGAACTGCCACCTCTCGCTTCTCCCGTCACACAGAGCGGGTGCCCACTGCACAGCCACCCACCAGCAGCGTGGGGTGGCCTCCAGGAGTCCGCGTTGTAACAGGGTGTGAGGCAGACCTCTTGGACCAGACTCCACCCCCTCCCCGCCAAACCCGGGAAAATCATTAGTGGCCTAAAACCTCGCTCTAGCGGCTTCATCGCTGGCACTCTGGAGTTGGATTTGGTCTTCCACGCAAGAGACAGGGGAGGAGCAGTGGTCCCCTGGTGACATGTGTCAGGCAGGAATATGGCACATGCTCGAGGTACCCCCAGCGTCCCGGGCTTTTGCACTTCTGCGTGAACAGCCGAATGGGCAGACCCCTCCTGCTCGGCTGCAGCAGATGGAGTGGTGAGGCAGGCTGCGTGTCTGCAGGGCTGGGCAGCAGAGCTGTGCTCTCGAGCTCCAACTAATGAAGCTGATTTGATGAGCTGATTATTCTTGTGTATTAGTGCATCGCTGACATGGTGCTCCATGCTGTACCAGACACAGAAGGAAGGGTACAACATGGGCCCCCTACCGAGCTTTCCACCTAGGCAAATGGACCAGACGATCCAGAAAGACAGGGTTCTGGATGATCAGGAGATGGAGCCCCTCTTTGTAACAGAGCACTGCAGCTCTCTGAGCTGGAATATAGCAGCATTCCTAATTTAGATACTCCGGTTGAATTTTAAGTGGAAGTGAACAAAACATTTGAAAAGCTGTCCCTGTTCCCTCAGCAGGGAGATTTCGAGAATTTTCTGGGTTTGGGGGAGAAATACTGACACAAAAGCAGCCAGAGTTTTCCCAGGTAGAGATGTGGTTCCTGGAAGCAAGTGCAGGCTTTCTAGACGTGATGAATGTAAACAAAGAGGGGTTGGTTATCAGTAGGTGATTCATGATGGGAGGGATAATGATGAATAGGTGTTATGACAACAACTGCTCTGCAGCTGTAGCTCTCTCCTCTGCCACAAACTGCCAAAACCTCACCAGCTTTCTCCTGGGACCTTCTAATGACAGTAAACAAGGCTTGACAGTGTGCAACACAGAAGGTACATGACTGTTGACCTCCTCATGGCAGGGGAAAATTGGCTAAACAATGTTAGGTCTCTGGGTTTTTGCAGACAGCAAAACATCCCCCAGAAAACATTCTTCCTGGTTTACATAAGCCATTAATTACGTTAATAATGTTTCTACCTGTGCAGTTTCTCTAATTTTAGCCCAATATTCCTCCCTCAAAATGCAGAAAATTACCCTTTGGGAATACAAGGATGGCTTTTTATGTATTTTTGTTCATTTCTACTCCAAAATGAACAAGAACAAGCCCCAGCAGATTTTTTTTCAGGCAGAGTGGCAGTTCTGCTCTTGCTGAATCATCTGTGACAATGATTAGGCAAGAACACAAGAATAAACATTTCTTGGCAGCCAGGCATCAATCTCCCCTACAAAGTATCAAACCCACCATTTAAAAATCAGACACAGAGTTTGAAAAATGCTGCTCTAGGTGACTTGGTCTGTGTTTGGCACAGTGAACAAGCTGTGCTGGACTCAGGGAAGCTCAGCACAGTTCAGAGGAGGGACCAGCTATACACTTGTGATCAGGTGCTTCAACAGAGCAACCTTGTAGTCTCCACCACAGTATCTGAACACAGACAGAATAAACAGGAGAGATTTTCTAGAGAGTCCAGTGTGAGGCTGAATGCATACAGAGGTCTGCTGGAAAGCAAAACTGACATAATGATAGTGTTGCTCGTAGTATTCATGGTTTTGTATATATTTGAATATCTTTTCCAGATTCCTTTGCTTCAAGTGCCTTATTCATGTGAGTCCCATGCTTCACCCAATCAGGAGGTTTCTGCCTGTCAGCTCTCCGTCTCTGTCATTCCTCACTACAACAGTCACCTATGAGAATAGGTAGAGAAACAAAAGGCCAGATGCACAGCTGCACAGATGAGTGAAGCACACTGCAACAAAGCAGAGCAACTCTCTTTGGACATAACTAACATGCGTGAACTTGCTTGACTGTTTGTAATCCCATTTCTTATTGCCTGTTCTCACAGCTATGCTGAATTTAAACATGCAGTGTTTTCCAGCCACGTGTCCTCTTCTTCATAGGGCCTATTTAATCTCTATGGTGAGGTATTAAGAAGAATGGGGATTCAGGGAGCAGGGATGAAAGGGAAGGAGTGAGGGTTATGGCAGAGAACTTCAAGCCAAAGTTACTGACTTCCTTTCTCATTTCTACCAGAAATTTTCCTGCGCACTGTTGGATATGCCACTTCACCAACATGTGCCTCAACTGGGAAATCTGTCAAATGCTGAAACCTGACAGCCCACACCACGAGGTCTTGCTGGGTATCTTGATGCATATTTGAGAGTTTCTGAGATCCCACTTAGGCTAGCACCAGAGAGAGGCTTTTAACTAACCAGGCTGAAAAGGAAGCGGAGGCTCTGAGATCTGGAAACATCAGTCTGAGGATTCATGCCTGGCAAAGAATGTCAGTGCTATTGCCAAGCCTATTCTGCTGAACTTTCTCTAAGGTGACCCTTGTTTCTACACAACAGCAAATATCCCATGAGTTATGAAAGACGACTGCTATTTACCCGCACCATATTTCCACTGCAAACCAAAGTATTCACTAAACTAAAATTTCAGAGAAGTCATGGGGTAGTGCAAGGAGTGAGTTCAGGGACCAAGAGCAAGGGAAAATTCCAGTTTCCTGCACTATTCTCAATCACTCCTACAGCCATCCAGTGGCTTTATAGCTGGAGGGCTGTGTTGCACTGAAAGGCTGAGTTTCCTACCCAGTATCTATAAACCAGAATTTTGTTCATGGCAGAGAATCACTGGACACTGCCTTCCTACCTTGTGCGTTGGAAAGCTGAGATAAGAATGAGGTGCCCAGACAGAAGACAGTGTTTGCTGTCCAGGGATCCCTCTGCTCCGTAAGGGGATGGGATTGGGTTGGGCATGCAGTCGCTCTTTATAACTCCATGGTGCAGGCCCTTCTGGCTCTCTTACTTCTAGAAGCAGACGTCTGGATTACACAGATAGTCCTCTGGCTCAAGAGCTCTGCTGCCAGCCTTGAGCTGTTGGCCCAGCACTCTGTGAGGAGTCACAGAGCCAGAGCACACCTCTCCTGCAGAGCAACGGTCACCACCTGCCTATGATACGATCCAGGAGCTCTTGCTCCCCTCAGCTTCCACTATGTATTTTGTGATTATCCATCTCATGAAGATTTTGATAGGAAGCTTTCTGAGCCAGGGAAGTTGGCTGTCTGCTCCATATCTGTGCTTTTGTGACAGTGGCAGACCCCACTTTTCAAGCTGGACAGAAAGTGATAGATAGCTCCAGGAGACTCTCTTATCTGAGGCTTATTAAACTGTCTTATGAAATTGCTGCCCTCCAGTCTATCTGTCCACTGCCTTCGTGGGTTACTGAATGTGTGTCTCAGTGAAGTGTCTCAGGCCTCCTCCCAAAGCTTTGGTAAGATAAAAGCTGACCTGAATGTGCAGTGCTCTCCACAGTGGTTAATAAGCTGGGGATGCTGTGCCTTGTCTCCTTGCACCTTTAGCTATGTATTTCTGTATGCTGTGGATCACTCTTCCCCTCCTTCTTCCTCTCTAGCTCCTTTTCTTTTCATCCCTTCCTTCAGGGATGAATACATAACTCCCCATTTTTTTTAAGGGGTTATACAACACTTAGAACAACACCCACACACGCAGTGTTCTCTGGTCCATGCTGGAGACCTCTCAGTGCTCCTTAATTCTGACCATCCAGAAGCACCAACAGCTTGTTCTGAGTCAGCTTCCTCTACCATCATGTGCATGCAAATTAAACATTTTTTTCTGCACAGCCCATCGAGAATAACATGAGTGCTTATTTTCTGAGCCAGGCTATAGCTGTCTTCTTGGTTAAGCATAGACAGTTAAAAAAACCCAATCATGCTCACTTGAAATGACTACTGAAGGAATGCCTAATGGATAAATTAGGCATATATTGGCTGTGAAGATGGCACCTTTCAGCAACATCCCATAATGAAAGCTTAGGGAGTGATGACCTGATATGGTGGCATGCTAATGTGAACAGCTTCTCTCAGTTACACATTTTATGACAGGACCTGAAGAGTGATGGATTAAGAATATATTAGTTACCAACTGTTTTGCGGATGAATTTCTTAATACAATAAAATTTAAAGGCAGGCTGATAGAGTGCTGTGTAATCTGCAGATATTTATGAAACAGTGAACAAACCTAAAAGGCTGTATCTCTTGAATGTGATTTGGTAATTTTCTAGCAGAGTTACAAAACAGAAAAGATTTGCATTTGGATCATTGTTTTGAAGACTTGTTGCTTACCTAAATCTTGAGCCAAACTGTTTCTGGCATGGAAGTTGGGTGGGAGAAAATTCTCCTGCACCCTGTTTGCACCCCCTGTGCCCTGCGCTGGAGATGAGGTGTTGGTGAGAGTTGCCAAGAAAATGAGTGGCAGCATTTGGGGATAGAGAGGCAGAAACCTACGCCAGGACACCTGGGAGGTGCTCTGATCCAGCACATGCACCTCCCTGGCAGGGTGAACAAACATATCAGGAACAGACTCATGCCTTGTCTTTCCCTCATCTTCTTCATTCCTCCAAAACCCAAGTTTTGTCTTAAGTGCACAACCAAGCCGTGGAAAAGTTTGCTCTGATACCCTAATTCTGAATGTTGTTTTTTTCTCTAGGAAAGGAGGGTAAACGCAATGCAGCATGAAGGAGACTACAGCGTAAGTGGGGTAGAAGCTTGCGCAAGGAAGATTAATGCTGGAGAGCTGTCTAGGAAGGGGCCAGCGAAAATCCTCAGAAAATTAAGCATATGCAAGGAGTAGCAGACAGTGACTATGGGAAAACCTGTCAGAACAAAGTAGCAGTCTTCCACTCTCTCCTACCTACAGACACAGCCAAACGCACAAGAATGGGGTTGAGGGTTGTTCATAAATAGTCTGGCTGCTGTTTGTCAGAGGCAACAGTTGAAATGTCTGTGCACAATTGCTACTTTAGCATGTGCTAAAAATGACAATGGCGTCCAGTTGCAATGGCCCCGCTGAGAACTGTCGTTCCAAGTCACAGTCATAAAACTACTGGTGGGTGGTCTTCATCTCCGCTTGTCCTCATTATCATTTCATTGTGTTTCTGTGGCCCACTGCACCATGGCACTCCCTGCATTTTAAAGCATTTCATTGACAGGGCAGTTTGACATTCATATTTATATGTCCTTGTTGTATTGCAGTGGTTTCTTCTATTCTTGGGGTCCAAGCCTTTTGTGAAATGGTGCGAGGAAGATGTGTATTCAAATCTTGGACCAATGAATTGGGTATTGTCAGGAAGTAACAGAAAGTATTGAGGATTTAAACATCCTGGACCTTATCCTGCTTCTGTGGAACCTAACAGAAAGGTTTTTCTTGCCAGGGACTGAAAGCAGGGTTGTGGAAGAGGTCAGATGGGCGGCACGTACCTGGTTTGGGGTTCAAGAGCAAACTCCCGGGTTACAATGTTAACAGGAGGCAGTCTGCTCTCCCTTCTCCTCTGCCAGAAGTGCAGAACAAAGCTCCTATTGACTCTAAAATCAGAAAGTCCAAACCTTAATAATATCTCTTTTATTTCCTAATTCTTTTTTAATATGCAAGACAAAAGCTAACCAAAGCCTATATGCAGTTCTGTGACTGGGCAAAGCTTGAGCTGTAAAAGCAAAATGTTTGCCGAACCTGTGAAAAACAAAAACAAGAGACAACTTACACAGTAGAAAAGGGAAAAAGAAAACAACAAAAAACCCAAACAAACTAGTGAAACCTTAAGATTTACTTCAATTGTTTTACTTGTGCTCTTGGCTGGTGGCTCCTCTGCTTCAGGAACTGAGGCCAGAGCAGAGGGTTTGTCCCGTGCCTGCCTCCCTCCCTCAGGCAGGACGGCCAGGGGCACAGCAGAGACCTGACACATGCTGGGCTGCCTTGCCCTAGCTGGAAGGCAGAGTAAAGTGGGCAGGCATAGGAGGCACGTCGGGCTTCTGCGATTTTGCAGGGCCAACATGCACACGGCTGGCTTGCTGTGCAGCAAATACCCCGTTCTGCATACATCGAGCTGCACTACACGGCTCTCCCGACTTTCCAAGCTTTGCTTGTTCCAGGCACATAAAGGAGCAGCTGCTGCTCATGTGTGCATGCGTTATTGCCCAGTGAGGAGTTGAGGATGTTTCTTGGCAAATGGAAAGAGCCTTAAGTTTGCAGGTGAAATGCCACGGAAGAGAAATGAGTAAGATAGGCCCAACTTTAAACGTAAGGAGGGGTTTAAATGCTCTAAGGATAACTTCAAAGCATGGCAAAGCATGGCAAAGCATGGCTTGAAAATCAAACTGAAGAAAGAATAAAATATCTGAAATGGGTTTTCTGCAAATCTTCCCAAACAAAAAACTACCTGTGGACAAGAAATCAAGGGGATAGACAAATCTGCTCCAGAAGTTCCTCTTCCTGGAGTATAGTTTTTATACCTGACCACTTTATCATTAGCAAGAATACCAAAATTGTTAGAAGAGTCCTCTTAGCCCTACAGGATCATGATTTCCTTCGTTACCTTGAGAATAGGACCACGCAAGAAAGGTGTGCAGGCATCTCACATTGTTCTTTCAACATGCCTCTGTCGTGATCTGCAAGCTTTCAAAGCAGGATTCATCCCCTGTGCTCATTCAGCCCTTGGCCTCAGCTACTGGTGCCAAAAATGAGAGCAGTGAGAGCCAAGTGGGATGACAGCTTTTGTACTGTGCTCTTTGGCCCACTAGAAACTGGACAGTGAGACAGCAATAAAGATGCTTTGCTCAACCACTGTGCCTGGATCCACAGCAATAACTGAATCCTCTACGTTTTGCTTATGTAGCAAAGACCTGAGATGGGAGAGGTGGCTCTGTGGAGGATCCCTGACATGCTGTAAACTCAGGGAGGAGATGCCTGCCTGACCCTCCTCTGTGAGACAGCAGTCATGCTCAACAGAGCTAGCAATAGTAATACTATTGTTTAAATACTATTTGCCATGGTTGTAGCACTTCTGTTGGTGGATGATTGATGGACCAGCTGGAACTGCACTGAGCATATTCATTAAAGTTTTGGTATATTTTTACTTTTTCCTGTCATGGTTTAGACTCATGATTTTCATCTTGTGCCTTATTTATGAGCTGTTTGGGTTGACAGTCTCCTCTCCGCCACTCACCCTTCATAGTATTGAGCTGATCACCTAAACCACACAGTACCTTGTCTGTTTCTCTCTGGGTAGGTGAAACTTGTCAAAGAGAACGGTAAACAAGGAAATACCACAAACTCATAAACATTTGTGGGCTTTATGTGAATAAGGACATTACAAAGAGCAACCAACCACTCCAACAATAGTCAACGCTCACGTCCTTAAGGAAATATCCAGAAGACACAGCATGGAATGAGAATTCAAATGGCATTTAAGCAAATATTCACCAGTCCTGTTTTTCAGCGCTTAACATGCTGTTTTTTGGACCCTCTCTCTTTGGTCATGTTGGAGTCTTTCTTGGAAATAATATTAGCTTGTATTTTTAATGCTAGTGTGTGATTTCCTTAAGAATTCTATTACTACTTATGCAGGAGAGGGGAGAGGTTCCCCTTAAGGAGACTAACGGATTATTTGGTTATTATTTTGATCTGTAATGTATGCTTCTAACAGTCTAAAATAGAAATTAACTTTAGACAAGTGCAAGACCTACATGTAAAAATGAGACCTGACATTTGAAACTTATTAAGCACTTTAATTTAAAAGGCAAGTAATTTCATCAAATGCAGGTAGCTTCCTCCCATACTTGGAACTGCACAGATGCTTAAGCCTTCCACCAGACTGGCAGCATCACTCATTTTAAAGGTGAATCGCTTCCCTTCCCAAATAACCTGCAAAAGAGAATCTGTAACAATTTTGTTGTGATTTAACTTTTTTACATTCTGCCTTGATCCATTTAAGAAAGACTGCAAGAACATAAGATTGTAAAAGACTGTTACAAAGGATTGTGAAAAGATGAATCTTGGAAGAGACTTCACAAGAAAGACTGCTGTAAATCATGTGCAGAGACTGTCTATAGACTGCAGGGTAACATGGAAAGGAAAGAATCCTTTTTCGTAAGTACAGAAAAGACAGGTTTAAAAATGGAAGCAAGGGACACCAGAAACACTGCTGCTTTGAATGTTGTGTTACGTTTAGCTGGCTTTCGTGTAACACTGTGTGTCACTGACATGACTCCTTCAGCATATATTCATAGGCATAAAATTTTGTGCACTGGTATTTTACATTGCGAATAGCAAAGAGAAAAATAGAAATATCCTTTTGAAAAAAGTGTTGCTGGGGTTTTTATTTTAATTTTCTTTTGTCATTATCAGTACTGGAACTTCTGCCTGTGGATCCTGTTGTAATTAGGAGAGGTTTTGCTGTGCATTGTCCCCAGTGCCTGGCTGGCTGCTCAGAGCTTGCTTAGAAGCACTCAGCAGGGAAACAGGGTCATGTTGGGAATCAGCACGGACAGCTGTGACCCAGCATCGCCCAGTATCTGGCATTATCGAGAGGGCCCAGTCACAGGGAGGGGAAATGCCCTGTTCCCCAGACGCTGTCACCTGTATTACCATATGCACACACTGATAGGGTGCCAACAAGCTCCCCTCATCCCTCCAACCCCATCCCACCCACTTCTCTGGGATGCTGGCCCCTGCGTATCCCCTGACTCAGCGGAATTGCTGCTTCCCAAGAGAATCGAGCTGCTCCAAATGCACCCATCCCAAGATGGCTGAAAGCAGCCGTCCCTCGTCCGGCTGTGCATGCGGAGGTACAGGCACTGAAGTCCAGGGTCCAGGAAGGCTCCTTCCAAAATGCTAGGAGTCACATCGTGTTTTGAAGGCTTAATTTGGTAATTGGGCAGATCCCCCTGGCCATCTGTGCTAAGCGGTATCTGCACTCCCTGCCTGGGCAGAGGCACTTGGCTCCCCCCTGACAACAGCCTGACACCTCCGATTAGGGAGCACAGCCTTCCCACACCCTGCTATCCCCCCATACTCTCCAGGAGAGGCAGCTCTTGCCAGGAGGATGTTTGGGTGCCCAAATCCAGGCCACAGGGTGGCCAGACGGGGTCACGGCAGGAGCTGATAGCAAAAACAGGAGGCAAATACATCACTTCCCTACTGCACCCTCCCAGGCTTTGGGGGTCTGTGGGTCAGCAAGGCAGGAGGGCTGTGTTCACAGCCACAGCTCCCTCGGTGTCCAGCAAGTCTGATTTCAAGGCTTTTCTTCCAGGCCTAGCCACTGTACTTGTAAGTGGCTCCAAAACTGCATTGAACCTCTGCACCCGGAAACAGCAAGAAGGGGTTTTTTTTTTTTCATACAGAGGTTTTTGGACATATGCTGGATGTTAAGACTGTTGTGTCTTCAAAATTATCCCCCTGGAAGGAAGGGGAAGTGAGTGTGGGAATGCCTAGGTGGTCTGAAAAAACCTTCAGTGTTGTTTCGATACAAGTGGCCGCATTGCACTTCATTCTGGGAGAAATATTCATGGTTAAGCTCTAAGCCTCTGATTTATAATGGAAATACTGATAGATCCAGATCCATTTGCAGATGCTAATATAATGTTTCATCCTGGGGAGGGGAGGGGGAAGGGAAACGGCCTCCTTCCCTTTTCATTTTAAATATCGGTACACTCTGATATTGGTTTCATGAAGCATTTGGATGGGTCCTTATTCACAAATGAATAAAAATGAGTAAAGTCCTCAGAATCAAAGGTAAGCCAAAACTGGCACCCATAAGCACAAGGCAACCCAGAGAGCCCATCTGCAGCCAAACCATGCAGCAGACCCAGACACAGCTTAAAGGCTGGCAACAAGACCGCCTGCAGAATCTGCCAAGGAGCCAGATGCTGTTGCTTCCCAAGCTTGGCATGAGGGTTCCTGATTGCCATCCAACAAAGAGGAAAAGAGGAATGATATAATGTGGTGGGATAAAACACATCCCACCTCAACCTCCTTTATTGCTCATTGAAAAAAAATTGTGGAAGATACTACTGGAAATGTATCATTGTTTTCAGAAATACATACATTAGCCCCAACAATGGCCTTGCCAAATGGGAAAAGTAGGAGCTATTTAAATGTATGTGCCATTTAAAAAAAAAATTAAATCTTCATATGCTGTTTTGGGTATGGATGTCTTTGTGTCTTTTGTTAACTGCTACAGTGATAACCACTAAAATGAATACAAGTGTGTCAAAAAGCTTCCAGTTTTTTACAGTAATATTCCAAAATCCCCTGTCTCGGCACAGCTGTCTAGATCAGATAGACCACAGTGATGGCTACTGAATGTAAAGAAGCCAGGTTTGTAAAATGAGGTGCAGAGAAATAATAAAGGAAACTGTAAATAAAGATATGTGACAAGAAAGACATTATGAAAGAAAAAAATATATCAAGGTCTTATACTGATAAGGGCTCTGCTTTTTCTATAGTTGCACAAGTCTGTTGATGTAACTTGATTTCACTGGCATTGCACCTGAAGAAAACTGGAATAGATTTGGCCCAGGCAATATAAAAAGCAGTCATGAGTTGTGTGGCTGTGCATCTGAGGATATATAAGCCCGTGAGGGCACCATCAAGAATTCCAGTGGAGAGGAGGAAGCAAAATAAATAAGAAAATATATGTAAAATAATATGCCGCAAGTAGGCAAAGAAATAGGAAGCAGTAAAAAAGTGATGCAAAAGAATAAATAACAAAATACTCAGTTACCTGAACAATAACAGCTGTTATCATTACTCTTATCATCATCATCAAATCATATTTTGGAAAAGAGCAGGTGCTTCCACAAATGATGTTTCAGGGCAGCTCAAACATATTTACAAATTCCAGTCATTTTTGCGAGAGACTTTCAGCTGAAAGAAATGCATCAGACAAACTAGTCCCATAATTTTCATTGTTTTAGCATAGTCAAAAGATTCAGGCACCAGTTAAAAAAGGGAAGACTTCCTACAACATCAAGGACAAGGGATCCTCTTTCATTCAGTAGCACAGTGGTTAGAGCAGTCACTGAGGACAAGGAGACTCCATTTCAATGAAACCTGTAGGGTTTCACATTTCCCACACCTGGGTGTTGTCTGAACAGGGCTCTGATGTGGCTTCACATCTTTTCTGGGCATGGGAAAATATTGGATATTAAACATGAGTCCTCCACCTTAACAAAACTGCTCCAGCTGCTGTGATACTGGCTCGCTTCTCTCCCACTCTGCCTTCCCAGCTTTTACATTCCTTACTTTTCATTAATACTTTTTATTGAAATTCTTTTATTGTAATTGTCTTAGCTTAGGAAGATGTGTCATTTTCTTTACCTGAATCATATCACTTTTATATTTTCTTGTTTAATTCTTGTCTGTTTTGGTTCAGGCTAACTAATTTTAATTTTTTATCAAATACAATTATTCATACTTTCAATAAACATATTCAGTAACCCCATTAGATGCACAATCCTTACAACATTTTCAACAGGTTAACTTAAAAACACTTGGTGAAATATGAGGCATGGAAATATGTTTACTGTAAAGAAATAATTTAACATAGTGAGAAATATATTGTGATGTGTTACATACTAAAGGATATATTCTTGGTGCATCTCTCTAAGTTCCAAACACGTTTATATTTCCAGAGCATTATATGTGATAAATGTATTGTATGTGTAGAATCCTAGCTGTTTGAAATTTCAGTGACACCCATGTTTATACACTGGGAACTGAAGAAATGTGCTACCATGACAAGGTGCACCTCAAATGGTTTCTCCCACCTTTGCACGCCACTGGGAGATATTTTCTTTTCTGGAGCTAAATATTTAAGACTAACAATAAGGAAGGCTTTGGTTTGAAAGGCTGCTGCATGTGTTTTATACCTGTGTATGTATGTGGCCTAAAAGGTATTATGATACATTTGTTTCTTGCTGAGTATAACTTTCTTCTTAGAGGACAGCATTGCCTACTGAAGCAGTATCATAATCATGGTATCATATTATAGAATGAATTACAGCATTACAGAAAACACGGGCACTAATGAGTACTGAAGACTGTAAGCAGCACTGCCCGAGATTTTCTGTTATAAAATCTTCCTTTGTTATATTCTGACTTGGCTGAACATTCACCATTTGAGGTAAAATTTTCCATGATGCTTGGCTGTCTCAGGCTGATAATTACAGTGCTTGTTTTGCTAAGTTTTACCAAAAAAAAAAGCTCCTTCCTTTAAATAGGGCCCTGTTCGCCTGTGTAATGAGTTCTTACATTAATTGACTGGCTTAGGACTTCTTAGATGGGAGAAATAGGAAAAAATGTCAGTCCTCTGAGATTTGATACCAGCATGGTGTATCAGCAAAATGCCACGAGATCAGACCATGTTACAGCATCGAAGAAACCAGGTTGGTCTTGTCCAGCAGAGACAGAGTGGCGGCAAGCCCCGAAATCCTGTGGGCAGACCTCTCTCTGGAGTGGTGTGCCTACCTCCCACTCCCTCACCTTTGCTGCCCCTGGGTGCTGCTGCTGCCTGCAACACCTCCCCTTCCCAGTTTGGAGAGTGGGAGTCGCCTCCCCAGGCACTGAAATGACAGGAAATTATCTTCTGGAGGGTACTGCGGCTGCACGGTCAATCGTGGCCTTCACAAGATCCCCGGTGCTCCTCCAGCTGCCCCGACAACAGCACGGAGCTGTTGTGCCCAGGGGCTCAGAGAACACCCCTGCCCGACTCCTGCAGCCGGGAAGAAGCTGATGGGGGGGTCGTGCAGGCTGTGGAGCCGGTCCCCAGCCCTCCCCCTGAGACAGTCTGCTCCTTCGGCACAGCGAATGTGCGGGTGCCGGCGCTGGGCCCTCCGCCGAGGCCTTCCTGGCCATTGGGGTGTCTCCAGCCGGTGGAGCACCTGGAGAGCTGGCGGCCGGCGGCAGCAGCTGTGGCAGAGCGGGGCTGGCGAGCCAGCAGGCCGGGCAGCGAGCGGCGGGGGGCACCCGAGGGGCCCCGGCCCCGCGAGCAGAGGGGAGAGCGGGCTCCGAGTTATTAACAGCTTCCCTGGAAGCCGAGCCGGGGCCGCGGCCAGGGCAGGCAGCCAGCCAGCCCAGCATCCCGGGAGGCTTCCTCGGCTGTCTTCGCCCACCTCTTTTGCTCCATCCAGTGGTGACGAGCCATCTTGGAACCTCCAGGCTTTGAGAGTGAAGCCGAGGGGCACAGGGCGCCTCAGCCTCCCTGCCTGAGTTTCCTGCAGCTCTCAGAGCAGATGCCCCAGCTCCTCCCTGGGTACAGAGAGCCGGGAGCGCACACAGCCCCACTGTGTAGCCATCACTCCCACGAAGAACGGCGGGCTTAGGGATCCAGCACCTCTCTGACTGCAGGACAACTTCGCTGCCTTATAGCCCCGGCTTTTCGTCCGACCAGCTCCTTGTCAAAGTCCTCCCCGGGGTGGAGGTGCAGAGGAAGGGGCAGCTGATTTCTCTGTCGCTTCTGGGATGAGGCAGGGCAACAGGAGCCGAGGGCAGGAGGGGCCCCTTCACTTCAGTCTGAGCCCAGCAGGGAGTATTGGCTGCAGGAGTGATCCTAGGCCCCAGGTTTCCAGCTGTGTCCACGGTGAAAGCAGCCTGCAGGCCCCCTCGACTACAGCCAGAGCAGCTTGTCAGGTGCTTAAGGTGCTCATCACTAAGGGCAGCATTTGGCCTCCCATCATCTGTTTGGAATTTTCTTATTTCCCCCCCCCCTTCTTCTCTTCTCTCGCTCTTTTTTCTTTTTTTTCTTTTTCTTTTTTTTTTTTTGTGATTCATGTCTATTTTACCAACCGGTAAACCTGTATTCTCACAATAATCTACATGTCGCCTAAAAGAAATGCACACTGTGTCAGAGCAGGAACCCAGCAGTGAAGAGTGAGAGCCTTCATCATCCCCCCTCTCCATTCTGTCCTCTCGTACCCAGGGGCGTTTTGATGCCACAGGATAAAAATAAATAAAAGCAAGTACTTCCACTTCCTCGGAGCAGAGCTGATATGGCAGTAGCTCACTGGATGAGAGCAGCTCAGACCTGAAACGCTTTCTTCTCTGTTGGGATCACAGCTTGAGCGTAGGCTTGTTGTGTCGGAATGGGCCTACTGTACCCAAACATCTGAGCTTTCTCCAGCTCCTAGAGGAACATTTTATACTCATTATACATGCAGCAGAATTTCAAAATATGTCCCTGGGACCAGAATGCAGGAGGAGGACATTAAAGGTTAGGAGGTAGTAGGGGAAAAGCAAAAGGAGTGAGTAATCCAGAGTTGCCTGATAACCCTTCGAGTCTTACTCAGAATTAACTGTATCGAGATGTTGTGAAAAGGGGAGATGCGCTACTTGACATATTGCTAACAAAGAGAGGTTTTCATTGCTTTAGGTACCTTCTAGAAGTAAAAAGCAAAGGATCAGCTCCACATCCCAGGTTTCAAAATGTTATGATCTAAGCACAGGATTCATCACTGCCACCACTAAGAGATCATACATCCTGGAGTGTCATGAGCCATCCATGATTTGTGTCATTGCAGAGAATGATAAATCACTGGTAAAGACATAACAAGCAGCATCATCGCTGCAACACAATAGATCATGATGCATCAAGATCTTTGCTAAAATATTATTTACAGTTAGCAGGGGCTTGGAATGGCAAAGCAGAAGCTGATATTAATCTTCCCTGCATTGTGCCTTTGTGCACACTAAGGGCCCTCCCTGCCCTGGGAAAAATGGGATCTGTAACACTCACTGATGCAATAGCCACTGATTGCATACACTGGGGCTGAGAGGAATTTTATATATAATCGTGTATACATATATATATATATTTATGGAGAAAAGGAGCGACAGCAAGAGCAAGTGAAGTCCCATTCTTCAAAGCTTACGCTGTTCAGAACCCATCTGTAAATGCAGACGTGTAAAGGTCTCTGTTCCTTGCAGTAACCTTGGGGAGAGAATTTAGTCATAAAGCTTGAGGAGACAAGTGACTTACTTGTTTTCAAAAAAAGCTCCAAAGGTCTGGAAAAGTCGTAGGAGTTCTTCCAACTCTCACCCTTTTCAGCACATGCAAAGACTTAAACAAGTTAAGCTTTACTCCCCAAACTACTTTGGGAATCACTTTAAGGGAGGTGCTAAATGAAAATAAACAATGGTGACACAATTAATGTTTTAATTTGCCTTAAAAATAAAATTATTCAAAAATGCCATGCCCCCCAAAAACCAAAAAAAACCCAAACCCAGACAATTCAAACTTCTGAAAACTACTACCAGCTATTTTTATAGGAGACTCTGGAAACAGACTCTCACTCTGTCAATCCAGTCAAGTGTTTCTGAAGCACTGGGGACTGTGAGTTATTTCTCTTTCTTATGCAGGACATTGCTGATTTAGGTCACATCAACAGGACTAACAGTTCCATTT
Source organism: Mystacornis crossleyi (assembly GCA_013400655.1). Lineage (NCBI taxonomy): Eukaryota > Metazoa > Chordata > Aves > Passeriformes > Timaliidae > Mystacornis > Mystacornis crossleyi. The sequence goes on along the minus strand of VYZQ01023135.1, from coordinate 9,851 downwards.
AAAGAAATGCTGAGATGGATAGAAAGTTGGGCTTTTTTTTTAAAAAAAAATACTTCCTGCTGGAAGGAAATCTGCATTTCCAAGCTGTTGATGACCCTTTTGACAACAAAAAAAATCTGTAATGCTTTACAAGAGTCTGCCCAACTTCAGCCTTATCCTGTCAGTGGAGGAATATTATCCCCCTTCTGCCATCCTAAACACAAAAGACACAAGTAAAGTGCCTTTCAGTTTTATATCAGTTACTCATCCTGTGTTTGCTTCATGATGTGAAGCTGAACCCTCCCACAGACTTTAATTGAGTTAAATCATTGCCAGAACCTTTTAGGCTCCCTCTCGCGCACCCTTCAGTGTGTGCATCTCTGATGAGGCATGTGAGCAGAGATGCGCTCCCAGGACATCTGGGCAGCAAGCCACCTACCTGTGGGCTCTAAATATTTCCATGAACTATATTTCACTTGAACATTTCTTTCCTGTTTAGACAATCATCAAAGTTGGGGAGGGGAATAGGGAGGAGCCATGAGCAATTTACTGGAATATATACAGGCATTCCCCAGATTTCCCATCCTCCTCCTTAATTGGATATTATCCCTCATTAATGACTCTGTGAGAGCCTGTAGAGTACTAATTGTCTGCAGTTCCTCTCTCTGTCTCTCCCCTCTCCCCTCACAGAGATTAGTCTTTTGTTCAAGTTCATGAAGTTTAATTTCTGTTCCTCTCACTGAGATGGGCAGCACATCCAACCTTTGTTCCACCAGAGCCCTCAGAACCTGGTGTCACCTCCCTGGGATGTTGTCTTAGGATAAGAGGAAAACCCAAAATCTCCTCCTGCTTCATTATCAGTCACCAAAGCCCAGCTATGCCAGTGCCCTCACTGCAGGCCAGCATAGCTGTGACCTGTTGCCGCCTTGTGCACCCACCACGTTCCTGTTTCGCATCTAGGGCATCCCACAAGGAGAGTCAGAAGTTATCTAAGCCTTTCAAAAAAAGCAGAGGCTGGGTGACATTTGCAGCATGTCACCTCCATTTATCTTTTGAGGGGCTTGTGTTCTTTCAAAGTGAAACAGCTAATCCCAGAAGAACAAACAAACAAACAAACAAAACTTAATTTAAGCGCCTGTTAATCAAGGATTGATGTGAAAAACAAATGGTCTTGAATGGCTGAATTATTTTGCTTAAATGGCTGCCTTGGTAAACTTTTGGCTGGTTTTTGGCATTTTTCTGACTGGTATCTTGCTAGGATATTGTAGGTCCATATATTTAAAGGATGAAACCCAGTAAGCCTTCCACTGGCACTAACAAATCCCCTGACATGATTTTGGGTGTGATAGCCTGTTTTGACTTACAGTCTACTTGGTCAGGGCCAGGGAGCGTTCCTGCCATTGTCCTCCTCGTTGCTCTGGAGATGCTGGTCCCTGACGCTCATCCGTGTTAGTCTACAAGGCTGCCAGGAGCCATCGGGCTGTGACCCCAGAGCCTGGGGGAGCCCTGCCAGGTCCGGCCGTTCCCGCAGCCCTCTCCCGGCATTGCAGGCACTCAGGGAAGTGGGTGTCCTTTCTCTTAGACCCTATCTGGGATTTCTGCCATGCCTGTGAAGCACAGCCCTCCTGTCCCAGTTGCTTTTGTGATGGGAATACTGAAGTCAAAGCCTGGGCTGTGTGGGGACAGAAAACGCTGGTGTTTTCAGCAGAGTTAAAGTGTCCCTGTCTGCTTTCTGCTGTCTTGGGCACCTGCTAGCAGGAATCACAGACACTACCTGTGCTTAGTTTTTCCCCTCTCCTGTAACTCTCCTGCTGCTACAGCCACAGGCTGACTTGCTACTGCCTGCAGCCAGCAGAGTGATACAGACTTTGGCAGTGTACAGGGAACATGACTGTGTCTTTTAACCACTGCTACCCAGGGAAGCCTCACTTTCCAACAAGCCTCAGATGACGTGAAGGCAATTCTTCAGGAAGATCTTCTATAATAAGAAATGACAACTTGAAAAGTGNCCCTCGGCAGGCAAGGGGTGGTGCCCGCAGTGCTATGGCGCAGCGAAAGCTCCAAAAGCAGCGGTGAAGGGATGGCGGAGGCAGGGCAGGGCAGAAGGACAAAACAGCAGAAAACACGGCCTCACAGTGAGATGGTTCTCCCCACGGTCACTGCAGTCTTCGCTCCCTCCAAACGCCAGGAGAGCAATGAGCACCAAGCACCCAACCCCACCTCTTTTCCCAGTTCTAAATCTCGAGGTGTCTCTGCTCCCCCACCTGAGAAGATGCCACCAAAACCAAAAAGGGACACTTGGGCCCCTCCCTTGTGGCTGGCTACGTCCTTTGTTTCTCTTAAGTACCCAGCAATCGTGCCTTAACATGGGGAAAAATTCCTTTGAGAGGAGAAGAAAAGAACACACACACACACAAAAAGAAAACCTCCTCAACCCCCAACAGCAAACCTTTTAAAAAATCAAAACCATAGAAGTGTTTGCTACCTTTCTGCTAGCAAAACCAAACAGGTGAATGTCATGTTAAGCTATTTGTCCCAGGAGCTACAGGCTCTCCAGCCACTAAGTCAGCCTGAAGTGGTTCGGTGTCCAGGTCATGCCAGGACACTGACAAGGTGATGGCAAATGATCTGGCTCCCATCCGGAGGCCTCATGTTTCAGGCTGGTCTGTCTGTCAGGGAGGTCCTGCCGGTGCCTCGTGGCTATCCATCCGTTCCACCTCAGCCAAGGTCAGCCCTGCCCAGGCTGCAGGCACACCTGCCACTTGGTCCCTGGTTTCCAGCCCCAGCATGGCTCCTGCTCCAGCTGCCAGGTCTGTGCTTCATGCCTAGTGCTGAACAGGTCTCTTGAGTCTTCCTCCTTTGCCTTCCAGCCCCAGGCCACAGGGTAACACGACAACCAGAGACTCGCAGCTGCCTGGGCTTCATCCCATGCTTCCTGGGATCTGTCTGCTCCCCAAACTCTCATTCTTAGGACAGTGACATCTGGGCTGACCGTTCTACTCTTGCCTGATTCAGATGAGTAGAGAGTTTATTTTTCTGAAGATGACAGACAGAAAGGCAGACCTTCCACTCGCACATACTAGCACTGCCTCAGTTCCAGTGGTTCGGGACACCTGGAGCAGGAGCATTAGTGTTCCTCACACTCATCCTGAGAAATATAGGACAACAGAGATTACATGGTGGTTAGAAACTCTGCTATAAGGTCTGACCCATTTTTGTCCTCCGAAAGCAATCTAACATCTGCTCTCAGTATTTCTGTGTGCCATTTCAGAAATATCTTTGGAAGAGCACTGCTAATTCATGCCCTGCCTACTTTCTAATTGTTTTATTTCAGTCTCTAGTTTATATATGCTTGGGGATGGACCTTTATATAAACTAAAACTTCCACTGAATATTATCTTGGGCATAAATTCAGTAGCAAAATGGACTTGCACCTGGTGCTTAAATCTCAGCTCGGTCCATCTGTCCTGCAGATCCTGCTGCAGCTAAGTGGGAAAAAATATTTGTTGCTCTGTGCTGAGGCAGTTTTTTGGAGGCTCTTGGAGGCGATGAGGAGAAAGGGCTTGGAAAAACATTGCCTACTGCTCCTCAACCAGTGCAGGCAGCAGGCAAGCCAGACCCATGGGCTTGGTGGAGCAAGGGAAGGAGAAGCAATGGAGATGCCAAACGTTGCTTCAGTGTCAGGACCTGGAACTGATGAACGGAAATCGCTGTGGTTAGCCACCAAGGGTGCTTCTTCAGCAGTGCACAGTCAAGAGGCACAGGGGCTTGACTCCATGTGTCAGGGGGTCTTTCACGCCCTGGAAGAAGACGACAAAATCCCTGTAGATCCTCTGTGCCAACATGAGGTCTGGGAGGGCTGATGGCTCTCAGAGGCCACTGCTAAAACTTCTTTTGTTTCTGAGTGAGAGGTTTTTGTTCTGCAGATATTATCTGCCAATAAATATTCCTCTAATTGGAGAGTCATCAAAAATGCTGGCTGCGCTTATTTTAGACTCCATCTTTGACCTTTACCACTGTGAAATACTTCTACTGATATTCCACCAGAGGCTATAAAACATCTGGCCTGACTGTGCACCAAATAGCTGGAATTTTCTAGCCATTTCAGTCAGTGGCATTGACCCCAAACAACAATTTATCTGCACCGTTTATGAGTCCCCTGGAAGCTGTGGGGCCTGAGATGCTGGGGGAAGCCTGATCCATTGAGCAAACCCAGTACACGCCTGAGAGAATGGAGAAACCTGATTCTGAAGGAAGAACTCCCGTCTTACATAGCATAATGCAGCACCCTTCAAGGCAGAGCAGTGAGATTGAAGGGTGTTTGCCCTTGCACACACCCTTCCCCCACCCGGTGTCACTGCTGGGTGGCAAAGCAATGGGAAAAGGCAGGAGAGATGTAGATGGCCAGGCTGGGTAACACCAGCTCCCCCTCAGAGGCTGGTTTTCACTGCCATGATGGCTGTGCCCCTGCCCCTCCAAACCCCTCAGGGGCCCCAAGCAGCATGGAAGGGAGCCAGGTGCAGGGGTTATTTACTTAGACAAACAAAAGCCGTGAGTTTCGGCAGGCCTGGGAGCAGCGTCGAGAAGACACCTGCATGTCAGCAGGTGGGCTCAGCTGCTGCAGTGCTGCACTTACTGCAGCTGCAAAAGGCACATCCCTGCCTTGGCTCAGGGTACCCCCAAAATATGCAACCCGCGGATGGTGCCTTGCCCCACACCCTCGGTTTCTGACTCTGTCCCTTCCCCTGTCCCTTCTCCACAGACTGTGGGGCTGCTGGCTGGTGAGGCTGGAGAGGACTGGACATCATTTCAATGTAATTTTCTTGGAGAGCAAACAGCACTTGACCTTGTTTCTCTCTTGGTGGGCTGCCAGGAAGGTCAGCTGCCCGGCGACGTTTCTGGTGGTGGCAACCATAGCGGTGAGGCATCGCAATATCTTCAAACTCACATCTAATTCCCTGTGTTTTCTGCTACAGATGAATAGACAAAAGACCTCCTGGGCAGAGAGGGGGGCCCTGCTCCACCAGAGTTTGGATTTTTCACTGTCAGCCAAGCAGAGGATCCAAACTCCAACAATGAGCTTCCCGCTCCAGACGAAAAACATTTATAACCTCTCCAAGCCAGGCTCTGGCAGGGCAATACAAACTGTGAGCTCCACAAGCTAATGACCTTGAAAGTATCCATTTATCTTGGCCTTTCCCCCCAGCTTGAGATGCCACAGAAAATGTGAGGCTTGCTTTCTTCTTTCCTTTATTTTTTTTTCTTTCCCTTTTTGAGCAAGAGGGATGAATATTCAGGGAATGCAGGCAGTATGGAAATTGCTCAGTTTCACCTCTCTGGATGGAGCTCAGCACTGAGACCGTAGTGGAAATCAAGACTTAGGGGCAATCGGTCCTGGTATTCTAGGAGGGCAGTCTGTGGCAAAGGGACATCACTGCTTTGCTTCCATTGCTAATTGCTCCTCACTGGCTCTTCCTTCAGTAATCTTCATCAATAAACAATATTTACAACCAACAAAACCCAATCCTTTGAGCCCGTTGTTCTTATTCACTAAAGGCATCTCATAACTTGGTGTGATGTGACAGCCTGAACTGCATTAAAATCCAGGCAACAGGTTAGAAACGTCCCTGGAACAAATGGAGCTGGTGCGCCGTAAATGTTATTTCCTCAGGGAGAGCAGTGACTCCCCTGGAGTGTTTTACTTTTCAAAGTCGGTGTCTGTTTTCTATGCATTGCCACTGTATGGAAGCCATTGCTTGCCACAGCAGGGTGCTCCCTTTTTTATGGGATATACAACTTGGGTGTAAAATAATCCCACATCATTTCCTTTGGTGTTCGGTACAGACAGCTTAAAGTGAAAAGGGAAGTCACACAAAGCAGCTGACAACGGGCACAGGCAGAAGCTGCTACTAGGAAACATCCTTCTACTTAGAGGAAAAAAAGAAATATCTGCCAAGATGTTTTCTGATTGCTGAATGTTTTAGTCCTCTTACAGATGTGGTGGGATCCAACCACTTTATTTGCAGATATCCTGCAGCAGAGCTGGCTGCTGCTCTGCAGATACTCCAGCACCTGCGGGCTGGGGCCTGCCTCTCACCTTTGTTCTCAGCCAGTAGAGCTGTCTGCTGGGATGAGCATTTGGGCTCCAGAGAGAATTTGCTGGCTGCTGCCTTTGAAGCAAGCACCAGCTCGTGTTTCCATTTTAGGCATACATGTAATGTACATCTTTGCTTACTGGGCACACTGCAATGCAATCCAGCCTCAGGAATTCTTGGCTTCCCTCTGGATTCTGATGACTTTATAAAAGGTGGTATTGCACTGAAGGGGTCCATGGTAGTCATCTCCTGACTCCCTGCCAGCAGGATGGAGACTCATGATGACTTAAAGAAGTTTTATTCCAGGAGACACACCCCCACAGCTGCCTGGCCAGTGCCATCCCTGGACACGTGGGTGGAGGACCAGACATAACAAGGACACAAGACTCAGTGTGACCCTGCACTTCAGCTAAAGGCTTCCCATGGCTCCATGGGCCAGATCTGTGTTTTTTGGCAGGCCAGGGAGGTTGAGTCAACTCCTTGTACTTCCTCTGTCCCACCTCAAGTGCCTGGCTCGCCAGGTGCTGAGCAAACACCCTGGATCAATGGATAAGGCTCAGTTCAGCCAGATACTTCAGCATCAGATTTAAGCAAGCAATTAAAAGTTTGTCAGTATTCAGGGAAGTACTTCAGGGGACTGGCACAACCAGATTGTATTTAGGTTGAATACAGCTATCAGAGTCAGGCTGCTTTAAAAGCACCTTTGTGGTACACAGGTTTAACTATTTCTTTAAAAATAAAAATCCTATCACAGTAAAAGAAATGCCAGAGTCTTTCTGAAGCTCTTTAACACAGTGAATAAGAAATCAGAGTTGATTTACATAACAGAGATATACATACGTATGTATACGTGCGTGTACATTTGCATGAAAAGCATTTGCAGAGAATCTAAAAATAGAAGACATTTCAGAGGTTTGTAGGCAAGTAAATCCTTTATGTTCTATTCCTTCCCTCCAATTAATAGTTTAAATTAAAACCCAGTCCTCCTGTCTTCTACAGTCTGCAAGACAGTGAATTGCAGACTTTCCTACAAACACCTCCTTCTAATTCCTCCACTGAAGGAGCAACCAGGAATTCCCACTGCTACCAAAATGGAGGTCAGTAAAGGAGAGATGCCTTTGTCTCTAGCCTTGCAGTTCTCCTAAAATGAAATTCACCCCTTAATTTGGAGGGCAATTTTCCTCCAAGGAAGGTAGGAAAATGATAATAGTTCCCTGTGAAACACTCACTATTTTAAGATGAAAATGTTTGGAGCTTTGAGGTATGCAAGCAGAAATGGGAGGAGGCTGGAAACCAGCTCTTGTGAACTGTGTGCTCCAAATACTTGAAATGATGCTTAACCTCAAGCTTAGGCATACCCTTACTGACTCAGGTGGAGTGGCTCCTGCTTCATGCTAAGCGTATGTTTAACTGCTCCTCTGGGTCAGGGCCCCAATTAGCACACCAAGATCTAATTTTATTCTCAGTTACAGCTGCATAAGACTATATTAAGCAATCCACTTTATACCAGTAAAAAAAAATTAGATTAAGCTTTGGCTCAGGGTAGAAAGGGAGAGCACGACACAGAAAAAGGTATCTTGTTGGATGTTACCGCCTCTGTTATGTTTGTACCCTGATAGCTCTTTGTCCTCTTAAAACATCTCTGCTCCAACCTTGTCTCTCTCAGACCAGTCTAATTTCTTCTATAAAACAGCCTCTGAGCAGAAAGTGTTTGCAAGCCAGTAAGAAAACGCTGTGACCATGGATCCCCCCAATTCCTGAAACAAAGCCTGTTCGCTAAAATCTACACCAATCCATAGAAAATGCATGTTGTGTGATTGTGTCCATGCGTAAGCACAGTAGTGTCACTGTAATCTCTATTTCTTCATCCTTCCCTTCTCCATCAAACCCTTTAGACCTTGATCCCTATGCTTCAGACACCAGGTCACGTCACTCACTAGTAAAGCCCATTGACTTCAGCTTAGTTTAAGTGTGTTCTTACAGCCCCTGTTTAGCAAAGCACCCCTTTTAGATGAGCTACACTGAATTATCCAGAATTACACTAAATTATCCACTTACAGATAAATACATGCTTTGGTGTTTTCCTGAACAAAATGAACTTAAACATGAAATCAAGATTATGTCTGAGAATCTTCCCCACCCAAGGTGCAACCTCTTTGGAAGATGAGCCCTTAAATTTTGTGTACCCCAGTACAGGCAGCTGGCTCCTTCATGCCAGCTTCAAAGCACTTCACACGCTGCTGGATCTGCAAACATCAGCTGGTGCTAAGTTATTTAGTTTGCCTGTCACTTGCACCTGTAAAAATCAGGGGTAAATCCAGGAGAGATTAGTAAAGGGAAATGAGATGCTGGCCAGTTCAGTGTTTCCAGCTTTCCTGCTTACTGGGAGCTGTGGCAGGACTGGGAGATCCCCTCAGAACAGCAAGGCCACAAGGTTTGGCCAAGGGCCCCAGAGGGCTCAGGGTTGGCTTTGGCCAAGCATCCAGGAGCTGACATGTGTGATGCAGTGTCAAACAGGTCCTGGTGACTCCCACTGTGGCTGAGAGGTGTTGAATGACCAAGTTAAAGCTGACATGTGGTTTACCCCAATCTGTAGCAGAAGCCACTCTGATTTTTAAAAATATAATTTTGTCTCCATACAGGAAAGTAGGAAAAAGCAGCAGGAACAGAGGCACACTTTAGGATGAACAAAGCAGAGTTCCAGTTTGAAGCACTGGCAAGAGCCCAGCATCTCTCAGGGCCAGGCACTGGGGTCAGTCCTGTCTGGCTGTTCCTGCCAGGGAAGGACAAGGAGCTTTAAATTTTATTAAATATGAGTAATTTTTTTTTTCCTGTTAATGGCTAACCTTTTTTTTTTTTTTTGCAATTGGCATTTGTGGTTGTGCTATGCAATATAAGCCAGAGGGTTTGTAGAATTTCTGGTAGGACAGCGTTGATGTGGCAAGCCAAAAGTTTGAAGAAAAATTCATGCATGCAGGCTCCTAAATATGGATCTACATGGTTATTTTCAGCCAGAGTCTTGCACATCCATAGTTCTGGGTTAGAAAACATAAGCCCCAGGTGAAATGAATTTGGAGGATCTCTGCCATCTGATGTGAATGAAGACCCCTGTCACAAAGTCATCTGTATGACCTACTTGCTTCTCGCCACTAAGGAATTGTCCAGGATTCATGTAACAACTTCAAACTCAGGCACATTCCTCGAGCTGTGTGAGGAAGCTTGCACATTGCCTGACCACATTATATCTGCCTCTAGGCAGTGTTATCACTCCTTCCCTTCCATATGCTTAAGCAGAATTTTTACAAAAATAAATGAAATACATATGTACATTATGCAAAGAGTGTTCTTGAGCCGTGCTATATTTGGTTTTGCATGATACGTATCCAGCGTGTAGACCATTGGCACTCGTTTTTTAACTGTTAGAGATAAGCAGAGTCACAGTAAGCTATAAAAGAGTGTAAAATATGCAGGGCCTGATTCTCCGGCTCGCGGAGGCCCCTTTACATCACGCTGGCACTGCGCTGGAGTCTAAAAGCAAATGCACATGTGACTGGAATCCACTTTCAGGCCCTTTTATATTGCCAAAAGAGCTTAAAGTTGCCTGAATTCAAATGAGACTCAGATGCTTGTAGTACAAGCCGGTAGCCATCATTAAAATCTCCATTAATGCTGCTGCCCCTCTGCCCCCCGGCAGTGCGGTGAGCAGCAGCAGTCGACCTTGGGCGTGAGGAGATGCTGGAAGATTGGGGAACACTGTCCCTGTCACCATCCCTGGGG
>VYZQ01023122.1:31665-55187 GCA_013400655.1 Mystacornis crossleyi | reverse complement strand
TGATCCTTATGGGTCCCTTTCAGATGAGAATATTCTGTGATAACTGATTTTTTGAATACAGATTCTAATTTAATGCCAGTCCTGGTATCCTTGCAGACTGTCATCATGTTTCATTTTGCCTGGGTGTGCTTCCTGAGCATCCTTGTAGCTTTGAGGAGGGGCTGATGATTGAAGATATACATAGCTCTGAAAAGCTTTTGTAATGCCATTAAAGCTTTGTTTTCTTTTGATTAAAACTTTACTTTGGTACAAAAGCAATCTGTTCAGACATAATTGAGGAAACTTCTACTAAGCAGCTCAAGAGAAGTCATGGGACCTGGGAGGATGGCTTTTGAAATAATTAAATGCCAGCTGTTGTACAAACACATCACTGTGCTTGATGCCATCAGAAAGTGCTTTATTTTGTAATGGAGCCCCGAGTTTGCAAGGGGAAGGTGGGGATGAGCAAAGGAGAATGGCTGGGACTTACCCAGAGAAGTGAGCAGAGCCCAATGCAAATTATCTTAAAGAGAAAGGAGGGCTCAAATCTGTCCCTTAGCTTCACCTCCACTTCGCTGCTGGTCCTTTTCCATTACTACTCTTTTACAGCTCTAAAACAAGTGTCAGAATCTTCTATAAAGCAATATATTTCTACTGGTTATTGCTAGGCTGAATAACAAAAGAGAATGAAAAAGACAAACTTTACTTAAATCTAAGTTCTTAAGTTTACTTAAATCTAAGTTCTACACCCACTCGTAACCTTTTGACTAATAACATAACCTCTGAAAAATGCTGCTGTGTGCAAGTGCCTCCATGCCGCCCCCCACACATGGCTGGGGTAGTCCCAGCTTCTGAGCTCTCTGCAGGTAATTTTGTCCAGTCTTCAAACACACTTCAGCTTTGTGCTGAGCTCTTGGTTAGAAGTCAAGTTCCAAAATTAGTCTGGAAAGGGCTGAGAGTAACATAAAATGGGGAAAGTCATATGTCAATTGTCCAGTTTCTTCTGAAGGGGCAAGTTAGAGCAGCATTATGCTCATTGCACTTCACATTCCCTGCCAAGGAAGCAGGATGGTTCTCCTCAGTCATCACCTGCAAGTTCTCAGTTGTTTTTTGTTAAGATTTCTTCAACAAATACGTTTTCATTGTTGCAGTAACTAGTCTAGCTCAAGAACAGTAAGATTTCCCCATACCTGCCAGTTACCTTTGGATTAATAGCTGGATGTTAGATAGATAGACAACAGAAGGACATTTATTTGAGGAGATTTCTAATATCTGTTTGAACTAGATAATATTTTTCAGGTGTGTTTGATTGAAAGCTTTAAGAAGAAAAACTCTTTAAGGAGAAAAACTGAGGACATTTTCGGTTCATCACTTTTCCTATTGTGAGGTACAGTAATTAAATTGAGGTCTATCCTGAATAATTTTGTCTATTGCCTGGGGGGAAAAAAAGAAGGGGCAAACCCAAAACCCGACTTAAGTACTGCTTCTTCACCCTGTCTTTCACTAGTGGCTTCTACCTCTTCAGGTAGCATGTGACCATGCAATCACTTGAAGTAGGATTTGGCACATCTGAGGGAGCAGAAACATCTGCTGCACCAGTAGGATCTCCCTCCACCAGACCAGCTGGGGCTGGAGTACATGGGCAGCAGATCTCATGTAGACCCCACACTCTACCCCCAGTTCTAAATGGGGGACAGAGTGGAGCACATGGCTGGAGGAATTTTAAAACTATGATAAATTAGCGAATGAAGCCTACTGTGAAAGTGAACGGTGTTAATCCAGTCCTGTTTACTGGGTGTTATCCAAAAGCACCGTCCCTCAGCTGCTAGCCATAGCATGGTGTCATGCCTTTGCAAGCTGAATTAAAGAGCCCTCTACTGCTAAAAATCTACTTGACAAGGTGCTTAAGCTGCTGAAGTGTATTGAGGATAATAAGGTCAATTTGTCTAGCTAAAGTAATACTCCTCCCTGCAGAGGCTTAGGTCAGACTAAAGGCTGTAGTGATTTTGTAGCCGCTCTGGTTGAGGAAGGGAAGTAACATGTATGTCAGAAGGTGCATTTATATTGGTACACCTGCACTTACATGTGATATCTTCATGATATCTGTCTGTGAGAAACAAGGCTCCTCTCCAGCATGGTTAACACTTCCAGGTTTAGAACAGGCTTTACAGGAACAGAGATGAGGCCTGGCTGCATGGGCTCTTCTACATATCACACTGAAGGACATTGACCTGTTGGAGTGAGTCAAGAGGAAGGCCTCCAAATTGACTCGAGGGATGGAGAAGCTCACCTACGAGGAAGGGCTAAGAGGACTGGGTTTGTTCAGCCTGGAGAAGAGAAGGCTTCAGGGTGACCAAATTGCAGCCCTCTAGTACCTGAAGGGAGCCTACAAGAAAGATAGAGAGGGACTTTTTACAAGGACATGTAGTGACAGCACAAGGGGTGCTGGCTTTAAAGTGAAAGAGGGTAGATTTAGACTAGATGTTAGAAAAAATACTGTGAGGGTGGTGAGGCACTGGAACAGGGTACCCAGAGAAGCTGTGGATGCCCCATCCCGGGGAGTGTTCAAGGCCAGGTTGGATGGGGCATTGAGCAACCTGGTCTAGTGAAAGGTGTCCCTGCCCATGGCAGGGGGTTGGAACCAGATGATCTTTCAGGTCCCTTCCAACCCAGGCCATTCCATGATCCTATGATCCTATGTCACCGTCTCTCTCTAGCTCATGTTGCTATTGGGTTTTGTTTTCTTTTTCCCTACATTGCCCATCCTTGTAACAAAATGGCCTCAAATGACAGTGGAATAATTTCTATTAAAACTATGTGAGAGCATAGCACAGTGTCAGTTTCAGGATGCTTTTTTTTTGTAGAAGCAAACCGCCCAAACTAGCACCATCGCACCTTAAGGTGTGCTGTGGCCTTATTTCAGCTTGCCAGTGCTGATAGAAAATGCATTTGCCATTCGTAGTCACTTTACTCAGGGCCAGGCTGTTGCTGCTCTTGTGCTTTAAGTTACGCCACCAGAGTTCACAAGCCACGCTTATGACAAAATAGCTTAAACCAGCGCTGTTGTGGTGACTCACATTACAAATCTCCAGCCTCTGAAACCTAGTGGTTGGTATCCTCACCTGCGGCAAAATAAAGGGAAACCTGTCACCTGCCACCGTGAGTGCTTAAGGCAAAGAGTTTAACTTAAAGCAGGAAAAAAAGCAAAACACATTCCCAGTAATGTCTCCCAGGAACTGTGTCTGTACCTATTGAGGCTCAGGGGCTGCTGCTGCCAGGTGGAGACCAAGGAAAGCAGCTGAGACAGAGCTCCCAGGCTGCCTCATGTCTGCTAGGGGCTGTCAGACTGCTTTAGCTCTGTTAGTGAAACATTATAGTTTAAAGCTTCTCGCTTGTGCCTTTTAAATGTCATATCTAAAATCCTCTGCCCACTCACTGGAAGCAATCTCAGTGGCTTCAATAGACAACAGTGATGCCAAATTTCGAGGTGACCATATGTTATCTCTGTATCTGCACTTCTGTCTTTGCTGCTGTTTGTCAGTGCCTGTACACAGAAGAGATGAGGGGCAGCACCTGACTGCAGTATTTCACCAGGACACATGAAAACAGTTAAATAGATCTCAAAAAGTATTTCTCCATTTATGCAAGAAGATGAGAGAGTTGTGGAAAAAGGTAAGTCCATAGAAATACAGGTTAATACCCAGTTCCTAAACATATGACTAGCTTCAGTCAACATGTGGTGTGGATGACAGACCTGTGTGCAGGTTTTGTCTGATGGATGTGAACCACACTGTGCAGGGCAGGAGGAGGACATGAGAGAGAATCCAGAGGAAGCTTCTCGATGTTGCTCAGGAACCTGGTGTGTGTCCTGAATGGTGTCTGCCTTCACATTCCTCTTCCATCTCTTTTGCATGAGAGGATAAACTGTTTAGAACAGCACAAAAGCCACTGTGGTCCTGTGGTGGGTTTGAAGACACAGCCCAAGGAGGGACGTTTTCGGGTGTGCCATCCCAGTGGCGACTTCCTGAAATGTGACTGAATGATGGTGCAGTCTGCCCTGTCCACTCCAATATTAATGAATGGTGAAGGAGCACTGCAACCAGTGAAACAAATAAAGTGCAGAAGGAAACCCAAGAATACCTTAAATTGGGTTCAATTTCTTTTCCTCTTATTAAATTGAACCATTCGTAGTAGACAAATGTGGATGTGCCCTTGCATTTAGAACTCACGTAAATTTATCTGTAGCTGTGACCATGGGTTTCCGAGAACACAAAAAAAAACAATTTGTACCTTGCAGTTAAGTTTTCAAACAATGTATGAGAAGCACCCCCCAAAAGAGAAGTCTCAGCACCAACATGGCCTAATTCTTTTATTTCCTGTAAGAAATCTGTAAAAGCCAGTGATAGTTAGGAAGCTGATTGGATCTGATACGCCTTCAGGATAAACCTGAGGCCACTGATGACTTGATTGAATAGCCCCATCACTGTACATCAGTGGTATTTAGAGAATCTGTTTTGCTTTTGCCTTTTAAGTCACTTAAGTGACTTAAGCTAAGTTGTTTCTCTGATGCCCTCTGTAGACGGTGAGGAACCTGAGAGTCTTTGGAAAACCTTCCAGCCCTGTCCTTCATTCTGTTTTTCTGCACATTGATCTAATGGCCTTGTCCCCTGATAGAACAGATAGTTTGTGGCTAAACCTTGAAGTTATTTCCTATATAACTCTGGAAAACCTTTTGAGAGATAAGGAGATATGGAGAACACAAGAGTGAAGCTATTACGTGTGTATATGCAACAATTAAAAAATTCCAGCTGTATAAATATATAAAGCAAATTTCCTTTAGAAAGTTCAGTGTTCCTACCTCCCCTAAGGAGAAGTGTCCATTTTGCCTTTTCTCTCAAATCTTCATTTAAACTCCCAAGCAAAAACCAAAAGCATGTCATTTCCTCTCATATGCACAGAGAGCAGAGAGAGCCTCCAGGCCTACTGAGAGAACCTGAGGTGTCTGGACCTGAGCCCTTATTTCAGCAGAAATAAAAGGAGAGCAAGGGGAGGCTGAGGAATCCTGTCATTGAGTAAGTAAGAACTCCACACTTAGTCTGCACAATGCTAAACATAAGGGAAGCTTCCTGTAGTTCACTGATGCATTCAGACTTTTAGGACATGCAAAGATTTGGTCTAACAACCTTCAGAACAGACGTATAGCAGCTATTTCAAGTTGAGAATATTATGCTGCTGTTGGTTTTGTATGGTGCAAATAAATAACCATGTCCTGAGAGAGGAATCATTGTGTTCAGAAGGTATTTATTTTTTACTGCGAGACTCTTTAAACATGCAGTGTTTATTTATCCCTTAAACTGTGCGTGCACCTCTCCTTCCCAACTAAAAACTGTCCACGTGACATTGTCATTTAGCACTTCCAACAGTGCTGGTAATACAGTACATCTGTCTTGAACGGGATTACAATCTGGTTTTACACCTCACTTCCCTCTTAAAACTTTAGCAATAACAAAATCACAAATTCTGGGCAGAATACAAATGTATGAATATTTTCTAAACGTTCAAGATGTTTCATGACTCCCTAAAATCCCAGCACGAGAGCAAGAACCTTGTCAAGAGATAATAAAGCACCCATCTTGAATTAATTCTGATCTAATCAAATCTAATTTGATCTGATCTAATCTAATCTCATGTCTGTCCAACCAGTAGGACTTTGTTATCTGCAGACATGATGCTCACACAATGGCCTGGGAAGTTACTCCCTGCTTTAGCCATGGGTATTTTAATAGCTGGGCTGGTTAGTCCTCAAGTTCTGATTTCATGGGATTATGCCACGGAAAGGGAGGCAGATTGCTCTGGCACTGGTGTGAAGTGTTTGCATCATGTCTAGAAGCAGCAGGTGTGGTTCTTTTGGGTGATCTGCTCCTCTACAGAGAGTGAGAGTAATTTTAACAGTAGCAGCTAGGCTGGTCTAAGGAAAATAGCAAGGGGAAGGCAATTTGTGTTAGTAGCTCAAGTGATAGTTGGAAAAAGGGATAACCTTTCAGAAACATCAATTTTTAAAAATTATTTTCTTTAAAGTCTGTTACTTCCAGCTGTCTTAATTGTTCTACTAAAAATCATTATTTACCCCTGGAGAGCTTTCCTTGCTGTTGTACTCTTCTGTGGTTTCTCCATTTCTAAAGAGCTGACAAGTCACTGAGAGATATGTCAAGTCACTGGGGGCATATGACAGACCTACAGGGACACCATCTTCATGCTCCAAGTGGGCAGGTTCTGCTTAAATACTGTGTGGACATCATGATGACTACCACACATATGCTGCAAAACTGCAGGAGGCATCCAGAGGACCTACATTTCCTGCTGGTTTGCCACTTCGCTATTGAAAAGCACAGAAACAGAACTTCGTTTTCCCAGATTTTAGCTGACTCATAGCCAAGCATATGTGTAAATGCTTTGCTGAACTGTTCTTTGTGAGGGCTGTTTGCTGACCCGAACTTATGGAGTCCTAATCCTTCTGTGCAATAACGTAAGCGAAGATCTTCAGCACGTGTTGCAGTCTGTGCAGACGCCTTGTCTGCGTCCATCTGAGTCAAAAAACAGCGGCAGGGAAAATCCCTGGGACGGGAACTCAGTCATCTGTGCTGCTACCCGGTCCAAGCAGGCAGCAGCCCTCCCAGCAGGTCGCAGGCAGTACTTGGGAGCCAGCATGGGCCATTCCCAGTGACCAGACCGGAGGCAGGTTTTGGAAAAGGAGAGCAGCCGGTAGCATAGACACAGGCCATACTGTGCTGGCTGGCCTCGGCGGCCAAAAGCAGTCCCTGGCAGATTGAATTTAAAGCTGTATAGGTGCAGGTTTAATTTAAATCTGTACAGGTACAGCTCTAAAGCTGAAATGTCTTTGGATGACAGTGGGATGCCAAATAGTTTCCACGTGCCAAATATTGATGGGTGTTTAATATACACTTTGGGCACATGCTGTGACCAGGGAAGATTGCCTACTGATGTTGTGTGAGTGCTCCTGATTCCTGCAGTGCTGTGGTGCGGGATGAGCACGACAGAGGAGAATCACAAGTGTAAAGTGCTTTAAAGATCACACTCCAGCAACTCTTACCAGAAAAATACTCTTGATTTGAAGTGTGATTTTTTTAATAGCAGTTCTATACTACCAAAAGCCTTTTGTGGATGCAGTTACACAAAGGGAAAAGTAAAAGCTTTGACCAGTACAGCTTATTTAGTTTGGGGTATCCAAGTGAGCTGCACTGCCAGAAGCCTGGTACTGTAGGCAGAAGCAGTTTTTCAGGTGGAGGGCACAGCCAATGTTACCTGGTCTTCTTCTTCAAGTGCAACTTTGTCCACCATTTGCAGCACTACTGAATTTTTGGTTATAAGTCATTTTTGCATCGATTTCCATGAGTAAAGACTTGTCTGTTCCCAAACTGGTGTCAATTCCAGCGACCCTTCCTGCCAACAGCAGCGATGGGTATGGTCTGAGCACAGGGAGGTGTTGAGGACTGCCTCCTGCCTCTCCTTACCTTATCTCATGACCACTGCCACTTGGCCACAGGGTGCTATCCCTCTTCCCTGGTGGACAGGATCAAATCCCTCACTAAGCCTGCCCCAGGGGGTCAGTTACTCTGAGTCTGCATTGCAGCAAAATTACATTGCTTGATTTTTCACTCTAAACTCAGAAATAATAATTATTATGAAATCAGCCTGAAGTGAAGACAGAAGTAAACCAAGTTTAGAATATTTCATAAGGAGAACTTAAGGCAGGCAGCTTAGAAGTCTCAGTAAGATACCTAACATCAAGTAGATGAATCCCTCTCCTTTTCCAAGGAAAACTTGTGTGCTGTGGAAGAACTTCTGGAAATGCACTCTATGTAGGATAAGAAAAGACAAAGGTAAATCCAAAGTGACACAATGACTGACTGGTACCATAATCTATTATGGATTACATAGGGTTTACTGTGCAAGCATCATCCATCTGTACACATGTACACTCCCTTGTGCCTCTGGTATTAGCAGTGGAAACTCACACGCTCATACATACTTCTAGTACAAAGCACATGGGGCTTAAGAGGAAAACTTGTCTGTAAGCAAATTAGGCAGTGTTTGGATTGCACATTAGCAGTGCTGTAGGGTCATCAGTAGGTAGGTGGTCCCGGGAAGAAAAATAACACCTCCATTATATTTCCTGTTTCTGAAAGTAGGAATTGATACCCCAGTGCCAACACACCACTGCCCCAAGCTGGCAAATGTCTTTGCGTGTGCAGTAGATAGGGCACAGCAGGGAACTGCCATGCTGGCACTTAGTGGATTGCATGTCACCCTCCTCTCAGCGAGCTCTGCAAGCCCATCAAGGGCACAGATAGAAGAGAGGGGATTTGCCACTTACTGAGAGGCTGTGAGAGCAAAATGCAGATGAATGCTTTTTTCCTCTGCAATAGACATGGTGTTTGAAAAGAGTCTTAAGAACAAAGGGTAATGGGAACCATTACCTGTCCCATGTAGTGTTCACTCTGTAGTGTAACAAAATATTTCAGAGAAGACTAGTTGAAGTGGTTTGGGCAGAATTCTTTTTTTCTACACACTCCCTGCATAAGCGATGAAAGATTAGTCTGTGTTTGCTCTCAGGTCAAGACTCCACTATACCAGCAGACTGGCAGATTCCCAATAGGAAGATACTCCCTGCTTGGAGAACTTGTGATCTGAAAGTCAGACAAGAAGCTGTGAACAGTGACACAGGTACACCAAACAGAGACAGTGGCAAGTTTCTGCTCAGTACTCCAGCGACAGACCTAATGAAGAAGTGTGGGTTGGGAATAGCATTGTTGCTTTTTGATGTAGTTTTGTGGAAATGCATCTCAGCAAAGCACAGAGTTAAGAATGGTAAGGCTGAGTGAAGGGAGTTAATTAACCTGGTCACACTTGTGTGGGATGCAAGGCATGAATCTCAGGGATGAAAAGGTTACAAGCCCCAGGGCAGGTGATGATGTGTTGTGTGGTGGTCTCAAAGCTGGGCTTTCTCGGATCTATTTCTAGCATTTAGTCTGTCTTAAATGTATCCTTGAGCTGGGCATGGTGAGGGAAGATGGTTCTTGAATAAGAGCCATTGCCTTTGACATCAAGCCCTGGCCACGAAACCTGTCACTAAAACAGCAAATTGGAGAGGACGTAGCTATCACCCTAGTCCAAAGAGAGCTGCTTGTCTGCAGGGCTACAAGCAGGTCATGCAGAGAAACTGAACGATCACCACAAGCCTCTGCGCGGCAGGGCTGCAGCGCTGCAGGTACAGCGAGCTGCACTTGCTCTCACTTTTCCTGGCCGTAAACACCTAAGGTCTGATTCTTCTGGCTCTGCACTCTGCACAGTCATTAACACCGCTTTGAAGAGTGGGGTTAGTGGGTGTAAAATACTACCACTTAGTAAGGCATCATTTTACCACCACTTCACAGCACTGTGAAATGAGAATGTAGGCTATGGAGCAGCAAAAACCTGAGCCCCAAGTACTCACCTCATTAGAGAATCCTTTGCTGTGTGAATGGGAAATAACAAGGGCAAATTCATCCGTCCTGAAATTACACAGGCTGCCTGAGTTTGGTCTGAGATTTTAATAGAAGACCAGAGCAATAGAATAGAAAAATTATTAAATTAATATGCAGTGCTAGTGGATTTGGAGCAGGGACTGAATTTAACTTCCTATTTTTCTGCTTTTATGTGAAACATCAAGCAACACCCTGCTCTACTGCATTTTAAATAATTTGTATAAATATATAATAGATGCACAGATAAACACATGTGTGTAGGTAGGTAGTGTAAATACATATTTGGAGATGACACTGTTCTCAATGTGTTTTCCGGCGTAATTCTTTTGGCAAAAAAAATTGCTCTTTCATGTGGATTCTCACACTCTTTGCATGTGTCTTGCCTGTGGAAGGTAAGTATTTAATTTTTTTTTTTCTTAGTTTGGTTTGGGTGCTCTTTTTCTCTTTTTTTAGGTCTTCTTTGCCATAGGCCCTGAAAACAATAATAAAAAAATACTGTGGCAGTTGCTTCCATGTGGCTTGCCGAAGGGGCGTTAAGAAATTTTTCTGGTTGTTCTGTATGTGTGAGCTGCAAAGAGGTGATAAATTGCTGAAGGAAATTAAAGCGGGGGGGGGGGGGGGTTTTGAAGCTCAAGTTTTGTACTCTTCTGATTCAGGCAGGCTTNAGTTTTGTACTCTTCTGATTCAGGCAGTCTTGGATTATAAACTGCTGGTTTTGTTAGAAATCAAAAGTTTACTTGCTCTAAACCCAGGGGTGCTGCAAAGACAGATTAATAGGTAAAAACATCATGCAGCTTCTGATGCTCTCTGTACTTGGTTTATTCAGGTGCTGGATAAAGACACCACAGTATGTCAGAGAGGAGCAGCTGAAGTGGTAGTCGTAATACTTTGGACAAGCAATCATTTCTAATCGTGGCAATTCCCAGAGCAGGGCTCCACCCTGCCCTCCCCTTGTTGCCCTGTGGGGACACCCAGCCCATGTGCCCATCCCATCGGATGCCAGCTCCTCCTGTGCCGCTGCCTGGCTGGCAGCAAAGGAGGTTGGCTATCAGCTCAAAATTTGTTTCTTGGATTCTTTCTTTGTTTCTTGGCCAGTGCGAGCCACCGCTGCCTCTCACTGAAGGATGCTTTGCTGTGAGTGCGGAAGTTGTGGCTGCCAGTTACTGCTGCTAGCTGGTCACAGCTCTGCTGTTTTGCTTTGCTTTATAATGGCCTCATTGTGCCCACCCTTTCCAAAATGAAGATCTTTTTCATTTATGCGTTCAGCTGTGGTGCTGGCACAAGTCTACATGAAAAGGTTTTCTTTCCTTCCCGCAAGTTCACGGTTGTTGCAGTTTTACCTTCAGCATCATCAGTTGAACACCAGTAATGCTGGCTCTTAGTTAGGGCTTTGGGTCCAAATATTTTGCCATGTTCCATGAAGGAAGGGAAGTTTTATGGACTTTGGGTTGCAGATGGGCACACCAGGGCATGGGGCTGTGGCAGGCTGCTGCATTATTCAGCAACATGCAAGGAAGCCTGGCCAGGCTGGATGATGGCTCAGAGCAGCGTGTGGTTACACTGCTGGCCAGGACCTTCAGTCGTTGCTACACCATCTTGCGTTAAACCTGTCTGAAACTTGCTTCAGCCCCAGCTCTGACACGGCCTGAGAGCTGCCCACAGCAGTGTGTTGGGTTGCACAGGCTGCTGCTGTCCTGCTCTGCTGCTCTAGCTGGCTCCTTGGCCACAGCAGCACTAGGTTGAGACCAGTATCTGCAGCCACAGTTCACACGCCATCCCCTTTCTGCAAGCTGGTTTTTCCCTTCCTCAGTGGCTGTAACTTGGGAGCTGGTGAGGTGTGAGTCAGCATCTGCTGCCTGCTTTTGGGGTGAGAGCAGAAAGGCAGGGGCAGTAACACCTACAACACCCGGTGTGCCTCAGATGCCTGTAATTCCCTGAGGTCCAGCGTACACGTGTTTTCCTGGACTTGCTGCAACTGTGAGGACCCAAGAGGGGAGTGGGATGTGCCTGTTGAGATCAGCTGCAAGTAGTTATGCACAGGGCAGGGGCTTCCCAGGCTGATAGACTGGAGCTGCAGTGTTGACGTCCCAAGTCTGCCACTTCCTTGTGACACTATCACTGCTTGAAAAGAACCATACTCTTTGTTCATTTGTAAGGCTGTGAAAATACATACGTGCACAAACACATATCCAGGATGAGGCTGAAGTGAGGCTGAAGTGAGATATCAGTGCTCAGGTTCCTACAGATGTGCACGAGGCTCAGACACTGCCTTACCAGTGTGCAGCCTGGCATGGTGTATGGCACCACTGCACACCTAACGCTGCTGGGCAAGGAGTCCCAGCCACTTTGGGCCAGCTTTAGCACATGCAAAGGCACGTACTATCTGGCTGCAGAGAGGCTGCATGAAAGAGGAAAGGATTGAGTCTGTCCTATGTCCCTCATATGCCTTGGCCCCATGAAACACCCCACAGTGCTGCTGCCTGCTGAGGAGTTGGCTGAGGGCCCTGTGTAGCAAACTGTGGTGTCCAGCAGGTCAGGAATTGCCCATAGAGAGTTTAGGCTCCAACACAGACAGAAACAGGCATCCCCGACTTTCTTCCTGGAAACAGGAGTTAAAAGTGAAGGATTCTCCCTTTAACCTACTTGCCCCAAACCCTTTCGTTAAAATAAATATTGCCATTTGTCAAAGAAAAGCAATCCATTAAGCAAGCTTGCAAAGCCCTTTATAGCAGCAATGGCAAAACATTAAAACTGAAAGTAACAGCATATTGCCCTCAAATTGCATCTTTTGGCATTCACTTCTGAGCAATGGGACGCTGCAAAATACCAGCTGCTTGGGGGCAACCTGATGGGACAGGGTGGGAATTTCTGCGAGCACAGATGGTGGCACGCTGCTGCACTTGGTACACTAGCACTGGGCACAATCATGGACTATCTTCAGGAGTCTGGGAAGACACGTCCAGCTGTGGAATGTGGTAAAAAGAGAAGTGAACAAAACATGACAACATCCAGTTGGATGGTGTTGGGTCATTCAGTGAGAGTTGTAAGTACATGTGTAACCAGTCTACTGACGAGCCAGAGCTTACATCTTGCCCACAACGTGATTTATCTTACAGTTTCAAGCAGTGAAGCTGTATAACCAAAATGAAGTTGTTCCTTCACAGAAAGAAGGAAAGGAAGCTTTGTTTTCTCACTAGTGTGTCAGGAATATTGCCCTCTGCCCTTGCACAATGCAGTGTAAACTTGCTTGTAATTTGTGCTGGAGGGGGGAAGTCAGCTCTCTGTGTTTCATTGTAAAGTTACACTTAAAATCCTTTGCTGGCATTGATCCCAGCTTTGATATGCATTAGTAAACATTCATGACACCGACATTAATCCAGAGTGAGCTTATAGTCATTTGTTATATTAGACACTAAAAACAGTCATGAGGCCATGATTTGATAGTGTTATCTCAACACCTTGCGTAGAGATGCAAGGCTGATTTGGTGACATATCATCCTTGACACATGACACATAGAGACCATGCTTCAATCAACACGCTGTGCCTCTGGGCAGTGTGGTGTTACAGCCTCTGTAGAGGAATGCCACTGCCTGCGAAACCGCCTCTCCTGCAACTAGTGGTGATGGCAGGGCTGCAGAGACTGGGAAACAAGAAGCAGAGCCTGGTATTTGATAATCAAATACACCAAAATATAACAAGCCTCCTGCATGTTAATGATGTTTCAATATTTGCACATGTCTAAGCAAAAACCTGTTTTTCTTATAATTACTTACTCTGCAAATAAATTCAGGAGTAATGATCTTAGTAGCTTGATTGGCCCTAGATCTAGCCATAAACCCATCATAATTTGTATCATTTAATTTAAATTCTGCCCTGAATGACTCTGTTTATTTAAATTCTAGTCATCCTGATTTACTTGAGCATGGTGTGCCCATGTGATGCACCTGAAAATACATGATGGTCATGAGCAACGGTTTGCAAATGGAGTTGCATCACCAGTGGGGATGTGGTGACCAATAAAATTTTCCAGGTATGAAAAAAAGGTGGAGTATTATCATTTGTTCAGAAGTGTAGTCAGGATGTGTTTTCTTAAACAGTAGCAATCTGGTTTTGCTGTGAGCAGCATCTGGCCTTAGCTGTCCATGGGCAAAGAAACAGCAAGTTTCATCGCCGCCCCACACTCGTGTCTGTCTTCCAAGAGGGAGAAGAGGTTGTGAGAAACCTTTCCTGGTGGTAAGTGCAACTGGTTGTGATGTGACAGCAGGCAGAAAATACAGGTGAAAGTGTTTCTTTACACAAACCAGACTTCACGCCCAAGCTCCTTCTCAATCCTGTGTTTCAGTGATGTGGATGTGCCTGCTGCATGAGGTGAGCGCTGACTTTTGGCTATACTAGTGGTAACGAAGGGTTACAGAAATGCTGAAATTCAAAAATACAAACATAAATATCAGGCCTCCGGCTCATCCACTGGGCATTTCTAATTGTCAGGTGAATGGATGAGAACTGTTGTGATAAATGTCACGTATCTTTTGGGTTGTTACACAACGGTGATAAGGAAAAAGGCAAGACACAGAAAGGAGAAAGCTGGGGCTGCCTGTCTCTACTTGGGAAATAACAAGCCGTTCATTAGAAATGTCTTTAAAAATGTTGTCTGGAATTTGTAAGATGGCATGGTTAGTCCTGAAAAGACTGAGTTTTGAAGCATCACTGGTGAATATTATGTTGCTGCCAGGACTTTGCACACACTGATACTCAGGATCAGTGGCAGACAGGAAAAAGCACAAGTAAAAGCTGGACAGATAAGAAAGTGCTTCCATGCTCAGCCCGTGCCAGTTGCTGCTGCCAAAATGGCTTTCTGTCCTTGCAGGCAGCTGTGGGCTTCAGTTCAGGGTCCCTGATGCTTAGTTGCCAAAATGAAAACCATATATGTATATAAATACTGCATTGCTCAGAATACCATTGCCAAGGGTCAGGAGTACTAACATAAGGTGTCACTGATAGCGGTTTAATTTTCCAGGTTGCAAATTGTGGTGGCAAAGGCTTGCATATAATTCCCACCTCTCCTAATGCTTTCATACACAGACATAAAACAATAAACCTCCTAAATCACCACAGAGGGACTTGCAGGAGCTAACAAGTCCTCAAGGATTTATAGTGCAATATTCAGATAACAGAGTTAGCAGAAGCAGCACTGATGCTCCTAGGAGAGTTAAATTAGTACTTTGGTCCTATCTCATTATTTACTTCCATAAGAAAACTTACACACATTATGTAATTTTTCTACCTTTGTGGCTATTCTCATATGGCCATTTTGAGGGAGGCTCTTCTAAATGTCTCCTTTAATGTCTCTTGCTAACTCAGGCTGGCAAAAATGACCCCATGGCATGTCATTAATGCTGGTCATAGCTTGGTGTGTGTGTGCAGGCTTTGATTAGGTACAGGGACTGGTAAATGACAGCAATTTTGCTAGCACTGTGCTACTGTGTACATGATGTGGGAGTTACTGTGGGTTATTGCTGAAATTTGCGGTGTCATGGGTAGTATGTAGGCATTCTTCAAAGCCTCATGTACTCAGGAAAGTTTCAATGGTTTAACTTAAAACAAGTTTCGCACTGGGGAAAACTGTACAAGTATTTGGTTTCAGTTTAAACACAATTTATTTTAATGTCATCTCTTGGGGAAGGTTAATTTTTCTTTTTGTACCAAAATAAGTGGAATGAAATGAAAGGTTTGTACCTACAAGCAAGGCACTTGATGCCCTGGCACAGGTGTTGGGGCCCCCGATTTGCATAGAGACATTGTTTTTCTTGAAAGCCTGTCAGTCGGTGTGGTCAGAGAGGAGTGCCAGACACATCCAGACACATCCTAACACCACAGTGTGAAGGATTTGTCTTGGGGAGCCAGAGCTGCGGCCACTGAAAGAGGAAGAGCCGAGAACAGAGTTCTCTTAGCTGCACCTGACTTCTGAGGATGTGCAAAAGCTCTTGGTCAAACACTCTGACCATCTATCTCCAGCCTGGGCATCTTAAATTAAACCTTCTCCTTTTGCTGTCCAAACTGTTTGCCTTCCTTTTGCCAAGCTCTCAGCCATGAAGCTTTGACTTGGCAATACAATATTGCCAGGCTGCTGCTGCTGTGGGAAGAATGACTCACACTAACAGCGTGGACACATTTGTGAGGAAAGCCTCAAGTACTTCCCACATAGGTGACGGTTTATTCCCATGTCCAGTATTGTCTTAGCTGTATTTTCAGCACTTCCCACTTAAGAAGGTGAACTACTGGACATGCAAAACATCACACAGTGAGTTAAGGACTTCCACCCAGTCAGAGGTTTGTTCCTTTAAGCTCTGACCCTGTGTTCAAGCCAGTGTCTTTGTAATATATATTTTAAAAATATATGGGGCTAGCATCTTACATCTTTATTAATAACATTAATTCTACAACATACACAGTAATTACTTTTCAGTGAGGTCCTGGATATATGAAAGATTTTTGAAAAAGTAACACTTTTCACTGATGGCAAGTTTTAAATAAATTAAAGCTGACTTATTACTTGAAGGAGAGAAAAGGCCACAAAACAGGTATTTTTACTCAGCAAAAGAGAAAATTTTTAGCTTCTAAATGTGCGGAGACACTAAATCAACTATCACAAATGTGTGCTGGTGATGCAGCCAACAACACTTAATTATCAGTTCTACAGGAAAATTAGGTGAGAAAATTACTTGTCTTTTTATATTTATTTTATTTATAAAAGAACCCAAAGACAATGACAATTCTCTCACTACAGCATGTTAGACATAGCTGGCTTGTCTGTCTTTTTCTTCTCCCTTGGTGTTATAAATTGATAAATCCCTGCAGTATACAGAATTTAACTTGTGTTACTCTTTTTCAAAGTTGGGTTTTTTTCTGCAGTGTTGAAGGAAGCTGTTTTGGTAGAGATGAAGCAGGCTCATCTTTTATAGGGTCTTAGATTAGAAATATTTGAGATATGGAGACAAGAACCCTATTTGGTCTGATACACTGACCTTCTTTTATAGGGTCTTGAATTAGAAATATTTGAGATCTGGAGACAAGAACCCTATTTGGGTTCTTTAACCTGTTAACACACATTGGTTTTATGTGTTAATATTATTTGCATAAGCATCTTGCTTCTTTTTTCTTCATAAATCATTTGATTCAGTAAGCAACATCTAGGCATGAAGACACTGGTCATATTAACGTGGCTTGATATGTCCTCTGACATCCCAGCCTGATTATTTCTTCCCAGTGTATGGGCAGAAATCAGGAGCCACAGCTGGAGGGAACAGTAGGGCAGAGTCACGGATGGAACTCCAGCAATACCCCAAGCCTCTTTTCTGGCCAAGCATTTTGTGTCATGAAATCGCAGCCACATGGAGCATGGAAACAACAGGAGATGCTCAGTGTTTTCAGGACTAGATCTAAATTTTATCAGTGATTTGATTTGGACTGTGCTAACCCTGGAGCATGCAAGAAAAATTCCTCACTTTGAAGATGCCTTAATATGTGATTAGCTTTGTGTTTCAGATCAGGCTTTAATTCCTTCATGCCCATGTGTGGAGTGAAACAGGAGTCTTCACAGACACACAGTCTGTGTTTGGTCCCATGTGGATGTCCTCTCTTCCCAAATGGATGGAGGTCACCTAAAACTCACTGAAAGCTTTTGTGCTAGCAAGCCTGGCTTTCTCCCAAAGGAACTCTAGAGGACAGGATTTACTTTATCTTGTGTTTTAAAAGGTAACTTAGATGGTAATGGAAGAATTGTCTCAGCCTGGAAAGGTACTGAAGCAGTTGGGGATGAATGATTTCATGGGTGTTTTCTTTCTCCCAACAGCAAAGCGGACTGAAGCAGCACTTGCTTCCCCTCTGGCTGCTTGTTCCTGCCCTGCAGCAGCTCCTAGTTAAGACTGAACAGAGCTTTGATTACCCAGAAGTCCATCGCCCCAAAGGATAATCTTTACCTTTGCTATATTTAAGCTGAATTGGTTTCTCCATCCACAAATGGGTCATTCGTTCTAAAGCCTTTTTTAGAGGCACTGAGTTGCTGTTGGTTTATTGCTGCATTCCGTTTGTCTTCAGTTGGCAGATTTCTTCCAGCTTGTGTCTACCAACCACAAGAAAGCTAATTATGTATAGATCATGTATAGGTGATAAGCAAAGTAAGCTGTTGTGTAAATTACTTTTTACTGGAAAATCAGTAAGAAACTTGAAAATTCTGGCCACCTGTATTACTTTCTGAGAGGAAGGTAAGGCATAGCATGGTAATCTGTAGATTAAAAACCAGGGAGTTGTCTTTGAATTGACTGACTTTGAAATTACAGTTACAATTACGGTGTATCGAAGTGCATCTGTGTTAAAAGTGGTCTACCATGGAGATCCCTTCCCTTGGCCTGTTGAATGCAAGTATATCTCAGGATATGAATTTTTCTCAAGAGTAATTACAGGAAAGTGGAAAAGCAGGAAGACAAATCATTCTCTCAACATTAGGGTAAGAAATAAATCATCAGGAACTAAACTGATTTGGATTTTGTCTCTGGTGCCCATCTGTCACCATGACCCAATGTAGCTGCTACACATGAATGTGGCAAGAAAAATCCTGGCTCAAAAAAATCTTACTGGGCATGTATGATGGAAGACGAAAGAAAAAAGAAAGGTGACCTTGAGTGGGACAGTCACCTTGGTCTCAGCAGTCAACAAGTTTCCATCAAAGTATATCATCCTACGCCAGCAGCAACTGCCTGCTCACCAGTGGTAAGGGGAGAGTGCCCCTGGGAGTGCACGGCATTTCAAGGAAAGAAGATCATAGGCAGTGTCCTGTCAGGAGTGTGTTTGGTTGTTCCTTGAGTTAAATAGGAATACGTGGTGACCACGTATTTTCCTGATCATTTGTTAATAAACATGCAAGCGCGGGTCTAGTTGGCTGTTGGCATCGGTACCAGTTCTGGTGCTAGTATGCCCAGCCAATTCCTGTATTTTCTTGGAGGGTACATGCCATTGGAGCCGAGGAAATCATGTTCTCCTGGGACTCAGATCTAGCAGTGTCTAATAAAAGGCCTGATGAAGAAAAATTTCTGCAAGGTTTATTTTCCCATGGGAAATTAAGCATTCTATACCACAATGTGCCTGGCATATGGCTGCCTATCCATGGGAGCACTGAATCCAGTCCCTGACTCAGCAAAGTACTGTAAGCTGTTTTTAGTTGTTATAAACCTAAGCACAGGTCTAAAGCTGGGCACGTGCTTAGCTGAATAAAATTCATTTCCCTTGTGCACAGAAAAGATAAAACACTGAGATTTGTATTGTGACACAAAGCTAGGTTTTTTTCTTGCTTAAGCACTGGATCAAAAAATGGTAGTGAGCCTATTTTTGAGATTAATTCAATTTATGTTACTTTTTTAATTTATGTGTGTTACTTTTTCTCTACACCTTGCAGATATCACTTGCAAACAAGACAAGGTACACAAAAATTGATTTACAAGACCAAGTGCATAATCCACATAGTGAAATAGGTCTTCAGGTTGTTATCTTTACTATTTGTATTGTATCACCCTGTTCTGACTGCAGGAGACAATAACCATATACTTTGCAGAGAATGGTTAATGAACTGACAATCAGCCAGATTTCTTTTCTTGGCTGATCATTTACAGATTTGTTAATGCTCTAATGTCAAAGTGTTTCTATCCTGGCATGTCTCACTGTCTAGGAAAGAAAGCACTCGTGCTGCCTGCCACTGTGTAAGTGTCTAATTCTTCATTTTAATGCTAATGGTAGGTTGTACCAGAGAACCCTACAACAACATTTTAACTCTTAAAAATCTAGTCTCCTTGATGGCTTTAGGCTATTTGCTTCTTAATTACTTTGCAAGTTTCTTTGCTTTTGCATTTAAAAAAAGAAGTATCTGAGAGTCATTTTTTCTAAATAGTGATACTTTGAAACCAGAGACATGCTTGTGGTGTCATTCTACGCTTTCAGACATCACCACCTTTCTTTTGGAGGTTTAGAAATTGGTATGCAAATACCCAACACCCTTTTGCATCAACCTCATTAGAGCCAATAAACATTTCACTTTAAACATCAGTGTTCCCAAACGGGACGGTTGAAGATCCAGCCTGTTTATCTCTTTTCAAACAGGTGACTCCTTATTACCCTCTGAAAAACTGGAATGCAAAGCAGTCTCTCATCTGTAGCTATTACAGCCTGTGATGCAGTGCAGTCAGGGGTTTTTTTCCCTCTTCCTTTGGTGGCCACTTGGCCATCACTCTCTTAAATACTCATGCAATCACTCCCGTGTCTTAATATTTGCACTAATTTCATTGCTCTCCACTTTGCATTCAGCACAGAAAACTCTTCAAACCCTTCGCAGTGAATGTGGGGGACAAAGCAGCAGTGGCAGCTGGACAGGCACCCCATCCACACACAGCTCCACTGCAGCTGGGTCACCGGCAGGAGCTCTTACAGGGTGTTTGTGTGCAGGGAAACGTGGGTACAGCAAGGCTGAATGAAGGACACACTTCAAGGAAGAGCAAAGGCATGTTGTGCTAGAAATGAAACAGAAAATTGAGAGTTTGTTCTAAGCCTAAAGAGCAAAAAGTTCTCTCTACTTCCAAGAAAGAAGAATGGCTTGCTGGGTAGAGCCGGCAGCAGAGTCAGGACAGAGGTGCCATTTCTGGCTTTGTTACTGGCTGTGGTGAGACTTCATCGATGGCCCCATTTCCTATCTTTAACATGAGAGTTGTACTTGCTAAAATGGCAAGAACCAGTGGCTCTGCAGGAGATTTGTGTGTCTAGGCACACAAACTACTACGGATCTCTTCTGTAACATTACATATTGTAACAACACTTCTTTAAATTCACTCAGATAAAGAATTAAATGTCTGAATTTGAAAAAAAACTTATCAAATTTTAAGTTCATTTTTAATATGATACCCTTTAAAAACATTAGGACCTACCCCAGCATTTGTTGTTCTTCCAGAATTCTTTTTCTTGCCAAAACAACATATGCAAGAAGTGTAAGTAGGAAGAAGAGGGGAGACTGTGCCTCTTCTCCTCCCTCACACTTGGAGCCAGCAGCTGAGATTCAAATGCAAATGCCAGTATTCTCTAACTCTCCAGGAACTTTTGAGTCTTGGTGTCTTACACCTATGTGACAACTTAGGCTAAATTAAAAATCAAAGAGATTTCCCCTGGAGTAAGGTATTGCTTGTTATGAGTGAGGATATCATAATTGGAGCTGCCAGGAGGTTTATGAACTCCACTTGCTGAAGGAGGCTTTGGGACTCTGAAGCACCGAAGTCTGTATTTTCTGTCTGGAGTCATCCCGGCTGCTGCCCTCCCAGCGCCAGATGTGTAAAACCAACAAACATGCTGCAGATCCCATTTAAATGCTAATACGCGTCTCTCTTCTGTGTGAACTTGGTAGATCTGGGGGGCTGAGATTATGCCCCTGCTCTCATCCTGCTGCTGTGGTGGCTCCTAGGGAAAAAGAGAGGCAGGTCCTGGGTGCAGGTGCCCTTTGCAAGGGTGCTGTGCAATCTCCTTTGTCACATCTTGTCTGACTGGAGCTGCCTGATGTTGACAGGTCAAGGTCTCAGCTGTAGCTGCCAGTCTGTGCACTTCAAAGCTTTGATTGCCCCCAGCTCTTTGCTCGCTGTCCCCTAAGCACGTGCCCACCCATTGTAGCTAAGGTGGTAAAGGGGGGAAACCAGACCTTCGGTAGCTTTATTTTAGCAAATATCGGATGGGACCTTCAAAGTCAGTAGCTAAGAAACACAGAGAGGGTTTAATGGGAGAGGAAAATTTTTCTTTGATCTCTTTATATCTGGTCTTCATCTTTATCTTTCCTCAGTAATTTAAATGACAGTCTCTTCTGGATGAATACATCATAGCTGAGGATCACATTCAGGTTTTTTGCTATATGTGAAATTTCAGAATAAATTTTAAACTTTAATTAGGGCATTAAAAATGTACTGTAACTCTGCTGGCTTGATTTAGCCATAGAAATCATGTTTGCATGCAACAGACAGAGAGGGAGAGAGGAAAAAGAGACTGATACTGTTTGAAAGGAGGAGAGTAGCCATGAAAACTCGACTGGAGAAATTTCAGCAAGTTTGCTAACTTCTGTGAAATAGTAAAAGTTCAGCTTCAACTGGCCTGTGATGAATTGGTGTTTCTTCATTACAAAGTAAGGTGGTTCTCTGTTCTCTGTGCAGACAGAATGTTTTTTCCAGGTTTCACAACATTTAAAAATGTACCGTTTGACAGGGAAATGGTAATTTTAAATATAGAGTAATACTGGGGTCTGGCTTTTTTTGTTTCTTTGTTGTTTTTTTTTTTTTTTGGGGGGGGGGACTCTACAGAAGGAATAAGCCTCCAAATAACAGAGAGATCTAGGATCACTAGATTAATTTACAAAAAGAGAGATGTGATTCTGTATATGTTTTTTCACAGGCAGAATTTTTTAAGTTGTAGGGAGCTTTCTCCAGTTTGTAGTCAATGGGAAAATTTCCTGTGCAATCAGTTGACTATTGACTAAGACTGCAACAGACATTTTTGATAGTAAATGACAAGTGTCGAGTGCTGGCATTTTGCAGCTGGCATCACTTTCCTCTGGTGCAAGGAACACTAAAGAAGAGAGTGCACAAAGAATCCAGCCTGTGGACACCGAAGTTCAGTAACAGTAACCATAACACCTCACTGGAGGTGTTTGGCTCTGCCCCGTGTTAAAGGCTGACACAGACATATGATTTGGGACACTCAAACCTCAGGTAGAAAAATTTTATATAGGGGGGGTGTGTGTATGCATCACTGGATCAGTCCAAACTATGCTCTCCTTGGCAGTGGTACACATGCCACACTGTAAGCAAGAAATGCTTCTCGGATCCCTGCGTCACATGAATGAGCTTGGCAGCACCATCTTGGGTGTGTTTTACCTGGGCTGTTCCAGGCACTTTCCTATCTTCCCAGCAATTTTTCTCAGTGGATTATCACCATATTTGTAATTATCACACTTATCCTTTTCTTTCTTTAAGTAAACAGTGAGACAGATGAGTTTTTTAGACAATGTGAAGTATTTTACCATAAATACTTTTTTCTTCCACTGTCAGATCTTGCGCCTACTCCTTTTCCATTTTCTATCAAGCTCTCTGCAGTTACAACTACAGCACGTCTTCGTTGTTACTCGTACAGGAGTGCCAGTGAGGGAAGGCTGCATGTACAAACACACACATACATACCCTTCTATTTCCACGTGGTGACTTCTGTATTAGCAACTGGTTCCAGATTTTTATCTACTACTGCTAAAATAATTATTGGAATTGGAGGAGTTGTATGTCTGTTTTGAAGAGTGAAAGCAAGTTCTAGAAATGTGTGCTCTGTGCAGGAGAATTTACTCTCAGTCCATGCTGCAGGATTTATTTTTTAGATCTCACAGGAAAACAATATTGATGCTGGGATTGTCTGATCCCATGAGAACCTCTTCATTTAAAAGGTCATCGTGGATTGCTTGTTAATTCACTGGCTAAAACTTAAGTAAGCAGAGGCTAATGTCTTTTTATTGGTTTAATTAACAACAATTACTTGTCAAAAGATAAGGTATTTCCAGTTAAAAGCCATCTCCTTCAACTCCAGATCAGCTGAGAATAGTTCAAATTAGTTTTAAGGTAGGGTCAAAGACCAGAATTTTAGGGGTTTGAAGTTTTTTAACTGAGCAGATCAACACATATCTGCCATATCTGCCGGGGGAGAATCCACATCTGAGTGAAAAGGGGGAGGCTGGGATTTCCATCTGCATGGAAGTGGATTGTTTGGGGGCTGCAAACAAACGAGTTAATGAGGTGGCACTGAAGCACACATCTGTCTTCTCTGGGAGATCTGAAGTCCGGCACATGATCCACTTGGCAGTGCAGCTCTGAGGGGACTGTCTGGGCCAATCAAACCTCCAGTGGGCAGCACCACTGGGGGAGGACTCATTAAAAAAAAAA
>VYZQ01023122.1:18085-31632 GCA_013400655.1 Mystacornis crossleyi | reverse complement strand
AAAAAAAAAAAAAAAAGTGTAAATCCTTCCTCTGATTGGAATTTTTTTTGTTGCAAACAGAAGCCAGCTCCCAAGGCACCCGTCCATCCCCAGTGAGAAATGCCCGACGGCACTACTCTACAGCCTTCGCTGGCTGAAGGCCTCTCCTCAGGAAAGCCAGCCCGGCTTGTCCTCAGGGCAGCTGAGCTACACGCTGCCGGGGATGGTTTGGATGGATGAAGACCGTGTAGCTCCGTGCTTCAGCTGTATCAGGAAGCTCACATACTGCCTGAACTTCTGCAGAAACTAAATCCCATGGCTGCGTCTGTGACTCTCCTTGCCTTACAGGGCCTTGCCTCCACAGGGCAAGGAGATAGGAACCTTGGCTTCCCCAAGATATTACACAGCCTTCACACCCTGCTCGGGTGTTGATCTCAAGGCTCAGGGTTCACAAATATTTGCACCTCCTGCAACAGATGTTTCTGGAAATGTTCCCTCAAGAGGTGATCTTGAACCCAAGACAAAATTCCTACTGAGCTGTGTAGCTGTGGACCATGCAGACCAGACACAAGGATCATGACTCTTCTGCCCTATGCTTGTGCTGATTCTGGTTTATTGGCTTGCAAAGAGTCCAAGGGAGCGGCTGAGAGCTTGCCCCACTTTTTTGTAAGGATTTAGGCCAGGAGTTTTGAAAGTCCCGAGGCACTTGGCTTCTATCAACTTTGGACTTGGATAAAATAGTTTTTGAAATCTGGTGCTGGATGACTTTGTAGATTTACATGCTCCGTTGTCCTGCTGTCTCCCCATTCTCCTTAGTAGCACTGCTCATGGTGTGTTTGCTGCCTCATGGGTCAGGAAAGAGGCTCTGCAATGACACAACCCCCTTGTGATGCCAAGGACAGGGCTTGCAGGACCACAGGCCCCTTTCTGTGACTTGCAGATGTGAGAGGAGCGCAGAGGTGGGTGTTGGTAAACTGGAGTCTTCAGTAGCCCATCCACAATTTCAGCTGGCCACCAACTGGTCTCTAAAGTACTGCTTTTTTAAGGGAGGGGGAAAAAAATCTGCTTCTGTGTCATTCAGCCTGTTGAAGGGATGGGTAGTTCACTCTCAGCTGTTTGAGTCCCACAAACACAACCACATGAGAACACAGATTCTGAATTTTTCAATGCAGCGTCTTTGTCTTGACCACTGTGAATTGTCTGCACTTATCTGATGGAGAAACCCATCCCTCAGTGTGGCTCTGCTCTGTCTGGGTATGTGTGGCCCCAAGGAGCCAGTCTGGGAGTCAAGCATCTAAGGACCTTATAATAATTTCTAGATATCTCTCTTTTTTTGCACCGTAAGAACTACAGAATATGGCACCCCAGAAGTCTCCCGACCTTTTGTCCCCTTCTGCATAGAAAAACACCTACAAGCTTTTGCCTCCTTTCCCCTCAGTTGTGTTAGACAAAGCCGCAGACATAATCACAAGCAAAAGGGGCAGGATACAGTTCTGCGGCCACTTCTTGCCTTCACCACAGGTTCAGTCTCTGGAGCAACCTCAGACTGAATTTACTCCCTGAATGCGAACCCTCGGGGTTGTGCCGAGGGTGCTGGAGACTCACTGACCCGTTTTCACGTACAGATCTGAGTTTGCAGACAGGGGGGCATTCAACACGTTCCTACGGCAAAAGGAGAGGACCTCTTTTTCCATCTCTAGTTTCAAGTATGGCTTGACCATTGTCTGATGCTGCTTAGTGAAAGCCGGGCCCTGGGCATGGAAGCGAATACTCTAACAAGTGGCTTGTTAGTGAGGAATGTCCTGCAATAAGTACGGAGCAGCCTTGTCACTTCTCAGCCAATCCTCCGAGGACAATAAGGAAGGAGGACAAAATGAGTGCAGCCCTCCTGGGCCTCCCCTTAAGAGTTTAAAAGCAAAATATTGATTTTGAGTTACCCTGCTTCAACTCAGCTTCACTCTCCTGATATTTTTATTCCCTTGTAGGTTTCTGACTCCATTCGTTTTTTAAACAAATCACTGGTGAAATTGTGGTGTGTCCATGTAACATTCCTGTGCCTAAAAATATGGTCAATTGACACCTTGATGGTTTCCAGGCAACTCTAACCATTTGTGACATCTTTAGCTGCATCTCCAGTATGTTCAAAACAGATGAAGTGAATGAATTGATTTTAGCTGCATAAAACCCTTGACAAAAATCTCTTTGTGGCCATCCAGTTAGTCTCTTGATGATTTGTAGAGTATTTGCTTATGCCATGAACTTGATCCTTCCCACCTTTCTGTTTGTTTTTCAGCTAGCTCTGCTGTGGGTTCCCTGCTCCTCAGCGCACTGCAGTTGCCTTTCCCAGAGCTGGAGTAAGAGCCAGTCAAACAGTGCTGGACCTACAGCCCACGATGTCATCGCTTCAGACCTGAGCACTGTAGACACCAAATGTACCATACCAACAGCACTCAGTGGTGGCAACCTTGTTAGGTGCTTTAAATTAGTCAGACCCAAACTGCCTAATAAAATCAGCAGATTTGTGTAACTTGATACAAAGTCCCAGCAAAGTCAAAATGATTTTTTAGCTTGCTTAAGGAGGTAGTGGATAGAACAACCCAGCAAAAACATTTTCCTTTGTCCCCAGAAAAACAAAAATAACATTTGCGTGTGACGAACCATGCAGTAGGCCAGGAATAAATTAAATGCAGAATCTCAGCTCCTTTAATCAAATAATTTGATGTTTATGTGTGTGGTCGAAAGGAAATTCTTTTGAAGACATATGGTCTTTTCACTGTATGCTATTTTGGATCAAGTTCCATTGTATTAACGAAGTTATAGATAAGCTGTTGATGGGCTTGATTGTTTTGGGTTTTTAAAGGTGCCTCCAACCCTGGGGATTCAGGCTTGTCCAAGCACAATGCACAATAATCACCCATGATAAGAAACAACACACAATAATTGCCGTGCTTAACATTTGGTGTCTCAGCTCCCCCAGACAAAAATAGAAGAGTGAATCAGAGACAGGAGCTGGATGCACTGCTGGAAGAACTGGAGTGCTGATAATAACCCATCTTTCAAGAAGTGCAAGATTCTACTGATTAACTACAGAAATTCTTATCTGAATTCAAGAAAACCAGCAAACACTTGTTTTGGCAGTAAGAGTGAGCAGCGAGGTGTGAGCAGGACACCGAGGTCTGTCTTTGGCAAAGTATTGAGTACATTCAGTAGAATTATGCCCTTACCTGGTGCCTTTGGCTGGCTAAACTTGCAACCACCTCCTAACGCCTCTAACCTGGCTTCTCTGCAACACATGCCATGGGATTTCTTAGTCAGTCCTGCATAAAGCACAAGCTTTTTCTTTGAGCAAGAGGATTTCCTAGAGGAAAACATCTGAGCTGAAGGAAGAGTGTCTGGTAAACTGATCTTCTAACATTAAAATAAATAGATAAAATCCACAAAGCTGCTTCTCTGAAATATGTTTAATTGGAGGAGGTGAGGTGATGCAACTGAGCTGGTCTCTGCCATCAACAGGAAGATGTCCCCTTCCCTTGCCCTCATCCCTTCTCTCCTCCACCTGCCCAGTCTGCTCCTCAGACCCTGCTGTGATTTCACTCGGCAGAATGTTAACACAGAGTAAATAATGATTTTCATGTGAATGGTGACAGGAAAATCACGTGGAGGATTCTCCACTGGCTAAGTGAATTAAAGTAAAGGGCCACATGAACAACCAGGAGTTCAGTGTGGGATGGAGTCTTTGAGACAAAAGCAGTGAAAGGGAGAAGCAGGGCATAGGAGGAAGGAGGTCACCACTTGAGAAAGAAATTCAACTTCAGCTCTTTTGGGGCTTCCTTTTTTTGGGGGAAAAAAGGCTACTTGCATAATGTACAGAAACACACTGGAATTTATATGTTCTACAGGTAGTGATACCACTATGAAAAGTCTACATCCTCTCCCACTGTCCATGATGTCCATATTCCTGTTTCCTGATTGCATGAAAGTAGGCAAAAGCTTGGGTTCTGCGTACTGCAAGTGTGCAGCTGTTGGCTGAGACCCAGCACGGGGTGAGAGCTGCTGGAGGCTTTGCGGTGCTCAGTGTAATAACCACACTGTTCTCCTACGCTGTGGCTGTCCCATGGCATATGGGGACATGTGGGCTGTGTGACATCGGTGCATGACCACCTGGCCAGCTGAAGGAGCCTTTCCAGATTCACTGGGAGCAAGAGGAACAGCAGCCATCCATAGATGCAGCGTCTGATTCATTCTGCATTGAAGAGCTGAGACCGGATTCCCACTGCCCTGTTAGCACCGGCTCAGGCTAGGGAGGACCTGGCACCAGTTCCAGTTAGGTGAAAACTTCACCTGAGAGCAAGAAATGTGTGCTCTGGCGCAGCATGCCAGTGAAATGTGTGTGGCTGCTGCAGGTGGGGATGGAGGAAGGGAGAGTCCTTGAAAGCCCACTGGTTTATCCTGCCACCTGGCACATCACCCACAGCTTCACCTCTGGCCTGAGGGTTGCAGCATCCTGCCCTGGCTTTCTGGCTGCTCTCTGGTGCATATGTGGCTTCACATGGAGCCGTTCTGAATTGCACTTGTTGGGAGCCGCCACACCAGCCAGCAGCATGCTGAAAAGCATCAGCTGAGATGTCTTGGCTTTTGCAGCATAAGCTCGTTTTAAAAAGCTGTGATCATGTCAGCAAACAGCCCATCACTTCCCTCACCCCCGTGCTGAAACTGTGGTGCACCCCATGCTGACCACCCGGCACTAGCAGCAGCATTTCCTCCAGCTGCTCATGTCCATGTTTCAGGACTCCCAAGAAGTCCAGCTCTCCCCTTAGCCTTGTGTGGACAGAGTGGGGGTCCAGAGCAGCTGAAGTCTACGAGAAGCATCTCAGCTTAATATAGCAGAGCTCTTCGGGTTTGGGAACAGGCATTGGAGTCTGGGCCGGGCAGGATGGGGGTGGGGGATGTTGGGATTTCCTTTCAAGCTGTGCCAATTGATTTCTGAGGCTTTTCCTCCCCTGAGTCAGCCAAAGCAAGCTGAGGCAAATCTGCTGAGCGACTGCTGCTTCCTGCCCCTTGTGCTGGCACCAGGGAAGAGAGGGATGGGGACTGGGCAGCCAGAGCCGAGGGGACACTTCCTCCCTTGTCTTTTGTCTGCATGGGGAAGTTTGTCTGCATGGGGAAGAGTCTTTACAAACCCACAAGAGCAAGAAGGAAGTTGAAGAGCAGCTGTTTCTGTTCATTGGTGGGTTTCTGGCAGAGCATCTGCTTGGGAATTGCGAAGCAGCATTTCCTCTCTGATTCCTGCCCTGCTGTGAGGGAAGGGAAGGATGAGCTGGGGGAAGCCGCAAGCAAAAGTGTGACAGAGAGAAAGAGGCTGGTGCTGCCTACTGATGCTTTTGGTTTTGAGGACTTCACTCTAACACCTTTCTGCAGCTGAGTGGAGCACGTGCAGGCAAATCACAAGCTCTCACTCAGGCTCAGCCCACCTGCCAGGGTGAAGGGGGCAGGTGGAGGTGCTGACTCTCTCAAGAAGGGCGTCAGTAGAGTGATGAAACCTGTCCCTGGTGATGCTCTCCTCTGCCCTAGTTACTGATGCAGTGGGTGTCGTGGGAAGTTTCCTCTTGGGGTTTTGGTTTTCCCATCAGGGGCACCCATCCCTGGGTTCTGAGTGAGAGAAGCAGCCACTGTGCTTCCCCATGGGACAGGGTGCCCCAGAGGTAGGAAGTAATGCTGCTGGCAGGTGGCAGTGTCCAGCTGCACAGGGGACTGGTGGAAAAAAGTGCAAGGTAGAGACAAGAGGTCATGCCTATGGTAAAAATTAGGGCTTAACAATGTTGCAGAAAAACATTTATCAGCTAGTGTGCCCTGCCTACGAAGACACCAATGTCGCCTCAGGCTGTGAAGGCTAAACATGAAAAAAACTGGACAAAGTAATTTCAGAGTTGGCTCTGGTTTTCCTGGTTGGGCACTAGACTGGTCAGCAACCTAACCCCTTGCTCTTCAAAAATGGTAGTTTATCACAAGCACTTATTCTAAAGAGAAAAATGTTATTCCAGGCCTCCAATTTAAATATACAGAAATCCAGATGGGAGAAGTGTTAATTTGAATTTACACATATGATATCACAGCCTGTAGGGGTTAAGGAAAAGGTAGGAAAATAAACCTGTACTTTTTTTTCTTCTAAGTAAATTACGTGACCAAGAGTTTGGGGTTTTTTAATGCTGTATGCCAACTGCCATCACTCTTCTCAAAAACATATTTAGCTATAAGAGGAGTGTTTAGTAAGATTTGTCCCTATTTCAGTGTTAAGAAGGACAAATTATTCTGGTAACCAAGACAGGTAAAGTAGCCAAGCTCAACCTACAACTATTTCTGCACCTGTCCACCAGAATGTAAAACAATCAATTTTTAATATTATGCATTTTCAAATCCAGAGCATCCGCACTGGTGGCCAAATCCCTCTCATATGGATGGTGCAATAAGAGCCAGAATAATAGCAGGAAAGGACAGAGATGGCGGTGCTTGGGTTATTTAGAACTGCAAGTGGCCTTTGGCCAGGCTGTGCTTTCGGAAGACGTCAAAGGTGAGTTGCTCCCAGTCCGGGCACCATCTGCTCTGCTTTTTCCTCCAGCAGAAGTTTAAAGTGTTGAGACCATAAAAAGCTTGTTGTATACCCTGGAGTACTTCAGTGCTGGCTGTGGGAAACCCAGCTGGATACAGACCACCACCAGATAAGGCAGCTCCCTGGATGTGATGTGCTGAGAGGCTGACGGGGCAATGCACGGGTACTGGTGGTTTCGGGATGACATTAGGGCCTGTCTCAGCATGCAGCCACCCTGGCCATCCCTACCCAGCAGGGACACACAGACAGTGCAGCTCACAGGACATCAGGACACAGATCCAGAGCACTCCTGGGAAGGTGGGAAGTAGGTTTGAGCCCGGGTGCTGGGACAGGCCGGTACTGGCGCAAGACCACACGAGTCAATAATATGGATGCCCACACCACAGACTTGCCCACACTGAAAAATCAGAAGTAGGAAAGGTGAAGCTGGAGTGCTGGGGGTGAATGCTGCTGAGGCAGCAAGGAACAGAGGGGTTGGGATGGCGCTCTGTGGAGAAACTCAGTGACTGAACTTAGCAGAGTTGTTTCAGCCCCAGTGAATCTCTTACGCCTTCACGTGAGTCACAACCAGGGAAGGTTGTTCTCATTGATGTTGAGAAATATGATAGGGGGGAACCTTGTAATTTTTTTTTTTTCATTTAGTCACTGGTTTATTTTCCTGTGAATGATAGGAACAGTTCAGCCTGAAAAGTTGATGTAATTGTGAAACTTTGTTTCAGCTGTCAGAGTTCAAATGCCACTGTGTGTATGCTCTAAAGCAGACTGCCTTAAAAGTAGTTTGGCTATACCTAATGCTTTTATATAATCTTTTTGTTTAACTCAATTTTTGTAGTGGAATTATGCTAAGCATTTTTTAGTGCTTCTTGTTACAAACATCATTTCCACCTCTTGTTTTTTATAACAGTTTGAAATTTCTATTAAGTCACAATTTCCAAAAGCAGCAAGCTATTCAAGGCAAGTCAAGTATTCAGTCAGGATTTAATAGACATCACCGTGGCCCTCTTTCCTTTGAAGGCTGTTCACCTGTGCCTTTCAGGGATTCACTATAGCAGAGTTGAGAACATCTTCTAATTCACAGACCTTTAAACATTTTCTGTGGAAACTGCAACGTATTCTTGAAAAAATAGTATATGTTGCTGAAGCTCTTGCAGTTTTACAGAAGATGAAGAAGATATGAACATACTTTTCTCAGTCAACTTTTGGGGGTGCTTAGGATGTATCAGTTGAAAACTATTGATGCTTAGTAAGATAGGCTCTGCATTAGGCTAAAGGGTTTCACACAGACCTGTCACTAGCTGAATAAAGAGATCGAGGCAAATTTTATCTGAGTAGCACTGTACAGAGTCTGCATCTTTGCAGGGCAATAAGAAGTCTTTGGCAGACTCATACTTACTTGGAAGGAGAGGTCGGATAATGGGGAGAAAATTCAAAGGCAAGTTGGCAAAGCCTTTGCTCAGGTAATGGGCACAAAGTCCAGCTACAGAAGTTTGCAAGACTGTGGTTTCAGCATGCTTTAGGGGTCATAGGGATTCATGGGGTCACCTCGCCCCTCTGCTGTGGGTTCTGGCACCTGCAGCGCAGCATACAATCCCTAGCACAACCACATGGGGATCTAGGCTATGAGCATGAATTTTAAGCACTGATTTAGGTTTGTGGCTGACGAGGAGATCCCACCAATGGTTGGACCAGCCTACCTGACCAGGCCGCAGCTGGGAACAGGAGTGATGAAAAGGGGATGCCCCAAAGCAAAATGCTGTGAACTTGCAGCAGCCTGAGCTGCTTTATGCTAACCAAGCATAGTAAATCATCATTCTAGCTCTTAGCCATATCAGATACCACTAGATTACACTTTGGTGAGAGAGACAGTGCAACTAGGCGTGATCTGCCACTGCCTATTACTATTCTGAACTGGCAGATATTTGACTCTGGATTTTATGCAAGTGAATATAGAGGAAGGCAGGCAGTGGAGAGCTGTTTCAGAGAGGTGTAATTGCCTCTGTCCTGGGTGTTTGAGATCAAATCTGGGGAGAGAAACCAGTGCTGGCTGCTTTAACTCTCTAGTTGCTGCTCTGCTTGGAATTGGTGGTCTGACAGTGTTACTGCCCCAGCCGCTGACATAAATACAGATGTGCTGTGGCCAGACCAGCTGCCAGACTGCAGAGATTTCAAGAAAATCATCATTTATCTCCATATGCCTTAAAATGCTACAGTGGGCCAGGAGCGGCAAGCCCATCAGACCATGGTTCAACAAATCTGGGTTTAAGGCTCTTAGTACTAAATCAGAAGCGCTGTGGCTACGGGCCTCAGGTTTTTGGTCAGTAAACTCATGCCTGGGCTCTGCTTTCTTCAAAACATGGCAACAGGTTGACTGTGCACCAGCAGCCTTTGCCCTGAGCCAGGTGCTGCCTCCTCGCCTGCAGAGGGCTAAACCTCCAATGGGTGCGTGGACCAGTTGGACAGAAATGTGACCACACGCCTGAGCCTAAACTGGGTCAGAGGAGCACCACAGGTGCTTGAGCAGTGCACAAATCTACCTCAGCTGAGCACAGAGCCCCGGCCCTGGGTGCTGAAGGCAGGCAGCAGGCAATAACCTGGCCAACCTGCCCCTGCTCACCTGCCAGGGATGGTTCAATGGGATGCCCGCGAAACCAGTGGAGGAAGTTTCTACCCTACAGTTTTGGTTTTGTTCCTGGAATACTGCTGGTTGCCTTCCTTGTGCTGATGCAGCTGTTGGTAAGATTGCACTGATCACCAAATGAAGAAATCAAGGTTAAAAGCACACTCTTTCAGGAGGAGGTAATTATTAAGTAGAACTACCCTCAAAACTTGGTTTACAGCCCAGCCTTCCAAATGTTCATACAGACTGAGGGGCAGAGACCTGAGCCATAGGAGTAAGCAGGCAGCCACTAGGGAACTGGAGACTTCATGGTCAATAGAGCCAATACTTGGTGGAACTGCAACTGTTGCTGCTTGCAATAGTTGTTCTCTGCCTGGCACACTGCTCTTGGACTGTGCGCTTTTCATGTGATGCAGGATCAGGTTCTTGTACATACTTCATACTCTTCATCTGAGCTACGTGTACCACATTGACTTCTTCCCCCAGTGGGACAGGATTTTATTGGCTTGCAGATTGCATTCGTTTTAACAACATTTCTTGCATGCAAATCAAGAAGTTGGGAGGAAGATAAGGTGATGAATATGCTAAGCATGGAAAAGCAGTATCATGTTATGGTTATGTTTGCACACATTTAAAACAGAAAACAATCAAATATGAGTATCACAGAATCAACCCCAGAAGTTCTGCATTGCAACAGGAGAACAAAGACGCACTGCTGCAGGATTTAAAGTGCTACTGAAAATAAGGGATTGTGGCTTAAAATCCTTATTGAAAACAAATGCTTATGTTCTGTAAATTCTTTATGAAAAGAAGTTATTTCCTGTATTTCAAGCATTTCTGCCTTGCTGCAGATTTAGGATGCTGAGGAAGGCATTGTGTTACATGGTCAGGTGAGAGGACAGAGGAAGGTGGAAATTTCAAAATAAAACTGCAGGAAAGGTTAGAAAAATATTGTGTTTAGTGATTCTCACAAGTCAGTAAATAACAGCATATTCAAAGTTACAGGGGTTTAACCCTTTTGTCAGCACAGGGTTTCCACATTTCTCAGCGCCCAGCTCTGAATTACAAATATGGGAATCTATCCCCTTATTTATTCATCACTCTCCCCCTGGATATCAGTTCTGCTGGAATATTCTCCCAGTTTTGACGGAACTGGAGGTGGTTTGTCTCAGTATGTCCCCCCTATAAAAACGGGTAGCCATACCCAGAGGGTCCCCTGCTGCCCTGCCCTCACTGTTTCCTGCTTCACTGAAACGTGAGCAAGAGGGAGTGGGGCTCATCTGCAGAGTAACCTGGGTGTGATGCTCTGAGCATCCCACTTGGGCCACCCTCCTGGGGTAGGCTAAGGGAGAGTCAAGCTTGAAACTGGGGAGAGAGGCAGCAGCCTGCTGAGCCCAGGCAGCTCAGTGCCTGACTGCAGGCAGCCGGGGACCTGGGCTAAGGAAAGCTGCTGGGCCATGAGCAGTTGGCTTAAGGCTGAGGGTTGCTTCTGTTCATCTTGGTGCCTGAACTCCTCCACAGAGCCATGGTGTAAGTGATGATTTCCACCTTGCTGACTTGCTGTAGCCATGGTTGTCATGACTTTTCCTCCCAC
The DNA here is from genome assembly GCA_013400655.1 of Mystacornis crossleyi. Taxonomy (NCBI): domain Eukaryota; kingdom Metazoa; phylum Chordata; class Aves; order Passeriformes; family Timaliidae; genus Mystacornis; species Mystacornis crossleyi. The sequence goes on along the minus strand of VYZQ01023122.1, from coordinate 20,835 downwards.
CTTTTCCTTAGCATGCCTTCTTCTCAACCTTTCAGAATTTCTGAAGGAAAAGAAAAGGAAGGCGGTTAAAGATCACATCTCAAAATGCACCTTCCATTTTGATCTTTCTTTGGTATCAGTGGTTCTCTTCTACAACATCACATGGCCCACCAGGAAACCCAGTTCTGCACTGTCACATGATTCATATGCATTTTGTATCTTTTTTAGAAATACTTTTTCATTCATTAAAATTAATTCCTGCAATCATTAAATCACCAAAATTAAATTAAATAAAATGGAAGGTACTAAATACAGCAACCTGGCCCTCTTCCCTGTGGCCTCTCAAAGAGAGGTGGTCAAGACAGAGATTATTGCTTTCTCTTTGCTGTTTAATATTTTCCTCAAATGCCTAACCATTTGTTTCCATAAAGCCGAATCTCTTTTTGCATTTGATAACCAATATAATTGGGTTTTTTCTTAGGTGATTCCTAACACATCAAAACCGATATTAAAACTGGACTTTAGCAGGAGTTTTCTCTCAATAGGAACTTAAAGGATTTTGGCCATCCTGTTGAAAGCAAGCCTGTAGATATTTGTGTGTGTATCTGCATGTACATTGTACATATATATATGTGTGTGTGTGTATACAAAAATATCTGTGAAAATGCATAATTTCTTGGCTGTCATCCTAACCTTTGGGTGCTGGGATCTGGATATTCAGTGTGCTTAGCAGCACTTTTTAATGAAGAGGTGTTTTCTCCCTTGGAGCTGTCATTCTCTGCCACATCACAGACTCTTTCAGACAGAAAAATAATTGGCCACTTTCTCCGGAATCGGGGAGCCCCAGGGACCGGCGGAGTGCTCAGCGAACCGGGACAGCGACTCACAGTGGTGCCCACTGGTGTTCCCCCAGCGGGTGCTGGTGCTGCTCCCCACGCGGGTCCTGCCCTCGGGGGCATCGCCCACCCACAGCACTTCAGTGAGGTCTGGTCGACGGTGAAATGTGACAGGCAACGCCCAAAATCTCAGGAGGAGAAAGGTGAAACAAAATGGGCAATTACTTCCAGAGCTGTTCTGCTACCAGATGGAAATGCAGGCTTGCTTTGCTCTGTTTTTTTCTGAAACCTGTGTAATGGCTGCCTGGTGGAATAGTTTTCCACGTTTGCAGCAGGATTTTTTATTATTTTGTTCAAATGGGGATTTTTAACAGCATTTATTCTACTAGGGGTCTGCCAACATCCACCTTTCATCAAATATTCCCCAGAGCTGTCAGCATTCAGAGACAGGCAATACACTAAAAATCCATCCCTTAGAACCTCCCATCTACTACACCCCATGTAGAGATGTGATGAAATAAATGTCCAAGGCTGGATACGAAGAGCACTTCCCTTGGGCCTGACTGCTTCTGTTACCGCAGCACAGACTGTGACCCTGTGGCGTCCCACTCTTTTTTCCAAGGGTCGGTGACTGGAGGAGGAGTGGCCCGTGCTCTGCTCAGCTGGTGGCCGCCATCTGCCCCGCGGGTGAAAAGCCCCTGCTCTCGTAGCTTTCTGGGCCAAAGGAATAGCGTGTCCTTTGCCTTTCTGTGATCCCTCACAGGCCGACTGCTTATCTCTGACTCACTCTCACGTGTCATTTAGGGGAAAATCCTGGAAAGAGACCTGGAGGAGCAGCAGAGGCGGGCATTCTTCTCAGGAACGAAGCACATCCATCCTGCAGGCAGCAGGAACACAGCCTTAGGAGGACATCTCCTATCATCATCCCAAGGCTCTGTATTTTATCTGCCCTGTTGTTCCACAGCTGTCAAACCCTACGCCTTAGGCTATATAAAGGAAATTGGAAGCTGGGATAGCCTGAGTAGGACTGAATAATGTGTAAACTAGGCAAAAATATTGCCATGATAGCATTGTGTTTACCAAGGCCTCACCACCCTCACCCACAGACATCAGGGTCTGACTGCTCACACCGAGTTCCTTGCTTCTTTTTAATGGGTCATATTTAAGGGCGCTGTATTTTAATTTAGATCTTTTTCATATTCGCTACATCCTTTTCAATCCATAGCCGTGGGCAACAGGAGAACCAGTTACTGCCTGAGATGTGAATAGTGGAAAAAGGAAAAATAGTAAAAATAAAATAAACAAAAAAGCCCCAGAAAAACAGACAAACAAAAAACAACATGAAAAGAATATGCATTTGTGATGTGGTTTAACGTTCTTCTGTGACGTTGCTCATTTGTCCTCATCTCTAAAACTCAAATTCTTCAAGCAAAAATTTTGCCCCGCTGATGTGCTAGGAATCAACACAGTCATCAGTGCTAGAAAACAGAGTGCTCATACTTCACACTGAACTTATTTGGAGAGAAGTGGTGCAGGGATCACTCACTTCGCATTGTCCTGGTGTCACTGAAAAGCAAACAGTGCTGGTTCTGTTGCGAGGGGCGTGGGGTTTTTGGGGGGGGAGGGCCCGGGGGTGAAGGTGTAGACCACATCTTTTTTTATTTCCTCATAATGGAAGATTATTCCTCCTGTGGTGTATTTTCTAAATCTCAGCTGCTAAACGAACAAAACCGAGGAGGGCAATTCTGCAGGACTGGTAGCAACGGCAGAAACTCTGCTGCCCGGAGTGAGGAGGTATCCCACCGGGGTGTCCACAGCCGTTTCCTCCTTAGCTAATGTTCTTCTGATGGAGGTTGTTTTGATGGCTTCGTCTTCTTTTTTTTTCTTTCGATCCATTTAAACAGAGCGGGGGGCCAACCCCACCCCACCCCCCCC
>VYZQ01023122.1:7336-18071 GCA_013400655.1 Mystacornis crossleyi | reverse complement strand
CCCGCCCCAGGACCCCCCGGGCTCCGCGCTCCGGCGGGCGCAGGCTCCGCAGGTGTGGACACCTTTGAAACTGCCGCCCCGGCCATCGGGATCCCCAGCTGAAATTCACGTGGCAAAGAAAGTGCCCATTTGCCTCAATTATTTTCTAACGACTCCGCTCCCTTTTGCCTTTGGTCTTGCCGGTACCCAGATGGGTAATTTTGGAGCTATTTGCGTGCATGCACTTGTTTTGAAGGCGTAGAGGTCTGTGAGCTCAGATACTTACAAACGCTTAGTGGGAATTAACAACTGAAAGGGGAACCCTAAGCACCCGACCCGGGATCACTGCGGCACCCGGATTTCAAAGCGCCCGGCGTTAATCCGGCCGGATCGCCCGCCGGATCTCGCGCTGGCAGTGGGGATGGGGATGGGGATGCGGATGCCAAGCCTGCCTGCTCGCCGGGGCTCACTCGCGGGGCCGCAGCGAGTTCTGCCGGTACTCCGCGCGGCAGCTGCGGGGGCGAGGTGTGCCCAGTCATTCCGCAGGTCGGAAGATTTGGCAGAGATGTTTCGAAAATGGTTGAAAGAGTGGGGACAGAGGCGTAGGCCAGCATGTCCCCTCCAGCACCACCCCCAGCCTGAAACTGCCTGCGGGGCAGCGAGTGAGGAGATGGCCTTGGGCAGCGCTCCCGGCCGGGATCGCTCCCCGCCACCCGCGGTCCGCCCCGCCCCGTCCCGGCGGCTGCTGCCGGCCCTCGCAGCCGGGGAGCGCCCGGGGACAGCGGTGCGGGGCTGGAGCTGCCCCGTTGGCCCAGCCACGGACCCGCGCCCGCTTGCGGGGGCACCTTGGGGGTACGGTCCCTCCTCCGCTGGGCTCCCCTCCGGCCCCGGTCACCCCTAGAAAAGGTGCGGACCTGCTGGAAAGGAAGATGCCGGCTCCATCCCGCCCCCGGTAGCAGTGGGATGCTGGTGGGAACTGGGGCGGGCAACTAGCAAGCCCAAGCCTTCCCTGGGAGGGGAACCCTACAGCTATCTTCTCACCTTCCCAGAGAGTACATATGTCGTCCCCGTTCTGCTTTCTGCTTATTTTTATAGTGGACTCTCCCGTCACCGCAGTTATTTAATATGTGGTTCCCTGCTAGGCCTTGCTATTTGATTGCTGTCACAAATAACACCAGGTGAAATTCCTCATTGTTTCTGCAATTACACTGTAGCCCACTGCTACTCGCTTTTTCAGCCCCTCGAGTTAATTGTTTTCCCACTGTACGTCTCATACCAAACACACGGAGAGCAAACAAAATCTCAAACCTTCCAAAACTCATATTTCTCAGCTATTATGTTATCAGCAGGAAATATTTCATAGCTCTGACATCATAAGCCCTGAGCAGCATGAAGTTTATCAGGGCCTTCACATAATGAAATTGTACTTTTTAAAGCGAGAAAATAAGAAAGCAGAACATCTTTCTATTGGTTTTGAGCTGCTAATTTTAATTACTGTAATTGCTGAATCCAGGCTTTTTAAATAGTAATTTCTTATACAAAGCAGGAGAAGCAAGCCAAAATTAGCTCTTTAAAACTGTCTGTAACAGATGTGTAAATACAAATAGGATCAAACTGCCCAGATCTGCGGCTGTCACACCCATGACAGGGATCTGGTTATGTTCTCACCTCTCTATTGTGTGACTGTCAGGATGGTTATGGGCACAAATCTATACGTGATTAAGCGATGTTGCTTTAAAACCAGGGAAAGGTGCTAGGCATCCCTTACTAAACTTATTGAAGGGTGAAAAAGCAAGCATTTTAAGAAGAGCTGTTTGGAGATCCCTATACATAAATAATCATAGAATTTTTTAGGTTGGAAAAGATCTCTAAGATCATGCAGTCCAGCCGCCAACCCAGCACTGCCAAGTCCATCACTAAACTGTGTTCCCAAGTGCCACATCTGTACGTTGTTTAACACCCTCCAGGGGTGGTGACTCAACCACTTCCCTGGGCAGCCTGTTTCAATGCTTGACAACCCTTCCAGTGAAGAAATTATTACTAATATCCAATTAAACATCTTCTGGCACAACTTGAGACCATTTCTTCTTGTTCTGTTGCTCATTACCTGAGAGAAGAACACGACCCCTTGATGAAACCTCCTTTCAGGCAGTTTTAGAGAACAGTATGGTCCCCTCTGAGCCTTCTTTTCTCCAGGTTAATAACCCCTGCTACCTCATTTGCTCTGCATAAATTTTGCTCCAGACCCTTCACCAGCTTTTTTGCCCTTCTCTGGACCGGCTCCAGAACCTCAATTTCCTTTTTTGCAGTGAGGGGACCAAAACTGAACACAAGACTCAAGATATGCCCTCACCAGTGCTGAGCACAGGGGGATCATCACTGCCCTGGTCCTGCTGGCCACACTATTGTTGATACCAAGGCCAGGATGCCGTTGGCCACCTGGGAACACTGCTGGCTCCTGTTCAGCTGGCTGTTGACCAGCAACCCCAGGTCCTTTTTTTGCTTGGCTGCTTTCTATCTTTCCAGCCATTCTTCCTCAAGCCTGCAGTGTTCAAGCAGATTGCTATGACCCAAGTGCAGCAGCCAGCACTTCACCTTGTTGAACCCCATAGTTTGCCTTGGACTACCATCCAGCCTGTCCAGGTCCCTCTGCAGAGCCTTTGTGCCCTCCAGCACGTCAACACTCCTGCCCAACTTGGTGTCGTCCATGAACTGGCTGAGGGTGCACTCGATCCCCTCATCCAGATCACTAATAAAGATATGAAATAGGCCTGGCCCCAACACTGATCCCTGGGGAACATCACTTGTGAGTGGCCACCAACTGGATGTAACTCGGATCACCACCGCTCTCTGGGCCCGGCCAGCCAGATGGTTTTTCACCCAGCAGAGTGCACCTGCCCAAGCTATGAGCCATATTAAAAACATGAAATGCTGGTCGTGGCTATGGCTGTGATCCTAATTTCAGTCTCTTTCTTTCACTAAGTTTCTACAATTCCATTTGGAGCAAGGAAAGTCACCTGGAAGCTAACGACCGTTTAATACTTTTCCCATCTCCCTTGCTATAGATCTCCCAAATATTTGTCAAAATGACAAAGGCATTCACTTTACAAAGAATTACACTTTCTCAAACACACTTTCTTTTTCCTTCTTTAGCCAATAGGCCCAACACCAGAAAGTCATGTGGTCTTACCTAGCAAAAGTAGCCATTGCCAAAAATTCACTTGGTGCACTGAATATGTTTTACCTAGTCTCTCCATACACTGCCATATTTTACCAATTAGGATCAGACCTGGAATATTTTTTACTAACCATTGCATTTATATTTAATTTAAAATTAGAGCTAAAGATTTTTAGGTGGGGTTTTTTTGTTGGTTTTTTTGTTTTCTTCAAAGGAGAAGAAAGGAAGTGACCGATGAAGTTGCTTTGAATATCACTTTATTTTCAAATACTGAGTTGTTTCTTCAATCCAGTTGTTGATTCATTGACTCCTGTCTGTTCTTTCTGTTTTGTATACCTTGGCTGGAAGGTATCTTTACTTTCTCATTTTTATAGATTAGCCCTGCCCTTATTATGGGGTTTACGCCTACATATGGCCATTAAAAAAAAATGTATATTTCTGTATGCTGCCTTTCTAAGAAAGTGGCAGCTAAACTGAATCATTACCAAAGGGAAAAATTACTGTTAATGTGACACCTTTCCTGGTCAATATTAAAGACAATTTGGTTTTGTGGGGCTATTGATTTCCACTATTTAAATTCCACATATATATGTTTCAACAAGAGTTGACTCTACTTTTTAAGCCTTTTGGATTAAGGTTTTCCCAGCCTCAGAGTAGATTTTAAACTACGCTTTTTTCTACAGGACTGTATATATCTGCACATTGAAAATCCCACTTGGCATTAACTAAAATGGATTGACTTTTTTGGCAGCTACAGCAAGGCTTGGTTTCATCAGAAAATAAAGAGCATTTTCAGTTCATTCAGACTCCTAACATGCCCACGAAAAAGATGGCTGTTGACCACATGTGACAGATGAAAGTCCCTGGGCACTGAAAGGGTGTAGCTGGCTTCTTCATAAAAACAGCCCCTGAAGTTCAGCGACAAGCTGAAATGCCAAGCCTTGCACAGGCATTTTAATACCCTCTTGGTTTTTCCGAGTGCTGTAAGGGCTCAACGGCCGTGAAAAGAAAGGTATCAAGAATTTAAAAGGGAAGCACTAATATTTGACCGACCACATCTGAAAAATCCCAGCTTCAGTGATTCTAAAAATGACATTGAAACATGGTGAAAGAGTGGAAGTCCCATTTAAAAGTATCTTCCTTCATTTGTCCAGCCTGATACTCTATGTGTAAGTTGAAAGGGGAAAAAACATAACAGAATAAATTACTGGAAAAATAGAAAGAAAATCTACAAAATCCCTGCACAAGCTGGACATAAAGGTGAAAGTATTAAAGCCCCTTGGGAACCAGATGCTAGCAAATTGAAGAAGAGATCCAGAAACTTACAGACAGTTTTTAACCAAAATCAAACAAAGCAAAAATTACCTCACTGAAACTATTCCGATATAGCATTCAGAAAAATACCTGTCAATCCTGCCATGGTGCAGCAGAACTTCAGGAAAAGAATACAACAATGGAATAGTATGACGGGTCATTCTAATAACCAACATTTTTAAGGTGTCCCAATAGATCCAGTGGAGCGTATGTATCCAGAACTGTATTTATAAGGATAAAGGTCATATATGCCTATAAATGGTGATATGTGGATTTGCATACGTACATATACACATGTGCAAGTGTGTAACAGCCTGATAGAATTTATTTTTCCAAATTTCTCCTCTTAGGCCTCTTGAGCAGGGTACTTCAGAATCTAAGCAATTTGTTGAAGTGGGGGCTATTTTCCAATACTCTGACATGAGAGGAAAAGTCTCAGTCTCAGCCCAAAAGCGAAGTATTAAATATTTCAGTCCAGTGTGACTCTGCTGTAACTTGGGCTGCAGAAAAGAGCTCTTCTGGAACAGATTTCTTAGAGCCAGATATGCTCCTTATTTGAATAAACTCCGTAAATATATTTGAAAAAAGCCCATCGAAACAAGATAATCTGTAATCCTTCAAAGACCTACGTTTTCTTTCAAAAACGTGTGTTTGGGGTTTTTTTGTGGGGGTTGTTAGGGTTTTTCTGGGTTGTGGTAGGGTTTTTTGGGGTTGTGGTGGAGTTTTTTGGGGTTGGGGTTTTTGTTGTGGTTTTGGGGGTTTTTTTTGGGGGGGTGGTGGTTTTTTGTGTGTGGGTTTTTTTGCTTGGTTTTTTGTTTGTTTGTTTTTTCGGGGTTTTGTGTGGGGTTTGTTTTTTTTTTTTGGGGGGGGGGTTGTGGTTTAGAGGTTATTTTAGTAGATTTACAAACCTTAACGTATTCCTTTCTCCTTCACCAGACTCTGGCGTTCCTGCAGCGTTATCTTATCTTTAAGATAACATCTAAAGGGCTGCGGGACCCATTCAGAAGCCTCCGGTCCCACAGGACTGGAACATCCCGCAGCTGCTTGCAGCGATGTTCCCGGCCAGAGCCCGCAGGGTTCTGGAGCAGGGAGTAAGGACGGAGGCGGCTCGTAGGGGGCCGGGAGGGGCAATCCCCCGGTTGCCCCCTTGATTCCCAGGGAGGGTAGATTTGCAGGCGATAGGAATGACAAATACTGGGTACCAGGAATTTGGTAGGTGACTGTGGTAACTTTAATTTGCGGGAGGGGGTGAATGAAGAAGCCCCCGAGTTACCGGGGTTCCCTCCCGCACGGCCGCGGAGCCGCTGAAGGTCTCCGGGCAGTCTGGTCCGACGGGGCTCCCGCGGGGGCAACCCCGACCCCGGCCTCCCCCGCCACCGCCGCCAGGGCCCCGGCTCGGCGGGAGCAGCGGAGTACGAGGCAGGGAACGAAGCCAGGCTGCTGCTCTCCCGAGCGGAGCTGAAAAGAACCCCAAGTCTGGGCAGAATTCATCAGTCCTTCGTTCGTTAGGGAGAGCTTCACCCCCGGCGTATATCGGACCAAAACGTAAGGGTCTCCCTTTCCCCGGACAGCCACAGTTTTTCTGCCCCCCCCTCTCCGGTGCAATCCGCAGGAAACCTAAGCGACATCGAAAGCTTGTCCACCCAGCTCCGATGAACGCGAGATTAACTGAGTTTGGGGGGAAAAAAACCCGCAGTAGCCTTGAACTAGGCGGCACCCGAAGGAATGTTTGAAGTAATGTGACCCTCTCAGGTCATAACAGGATTTTTTTTCTAGGTGTGGTTATGGTCAATCTTTAAATTTTTCTATAGAGTATTTTTCACTCTATATGTCAGTGATCTTTAAACACTATGGGCAGCCATTAGCACCTCTCAGCAGAACAATATGAAATATCAGCGTGGAGAATGATGGAGATCACGTGTGATGGATGTGAATAGGCTGGAGGAACACAATTTGCCTCGTTTCCTGCTGCTTTTTCTCTCCCTGTAACTCTTGGTTTGGAGAACATCCCACCAAGAAGAAAATGGATCTGTTGTTTTGGGATTTTTTAATCCCCAGTCCCACGTAGGCTTTTTTTTTTTTTTAATCTCCAATCCCAGGGTAGGTTGAGAAAACATTAAAAGGTCATTGTCTCTCATTTTGTATCCTTCATGCTTCCCTATAGAGATTAAGTACCAGTCAGAGCAGAGGGAGATACCTTAACCACTTACCAAAAACACCCACAATCCAGTCTAGCAGAAGTCAGTCATTGCCCCACAGTTCAGAACAATCCTATCAGTGGTTGTGGGATTTGTCTTTTTAAGTCTGTGGTGAAATAATCCACTACTTTTTGCTTGTTCATTTCTTGTTTAATGTACTAGAGCCAAACACAACCCTTGTTCCAAACCAAATGTGAAATGAAAAGCAGCCTGCCATGGAACATCCCTCCTGCAGCTCCAGGAGACACTGTCCTGAAACTCCTAATATTTCAGGCCATTTCCAGGGGAATGGCTCCTCCTCTAAGGTTCTTCAGTCAATGGAAGTGTCAGAAACAAGAATGGAACCCACATGATAATCACAGTTTTTGGGAGCAGAAACCACATTCCGGCTATTACATATGTTCTGTTATACTACTCTATGATTAAGCCTTTTGTGGTCCAGCAAAAACAGGCAGCTCATGTGTTCTGACACCTATGGGAATGACTTTCTCTTCCCATGGTTGGAATAGGGAAATTGCTGGAAAGACCTTACCACGGGCAAGGGAACACGAAGTAAATCGTGGAACATGTGCATGCCCATGGACAGCTGTTTCGGGGTGTGAGAGCTGCTGTAAACCTACATTTCACCACATGCCCACAGACACCTAAGTGCTGTGATTGTACCACTGTGGCATCTCAACCCTATCCAAAAGTCCTTGCACCATTTTGCAGGCAGGTGTGTTTATACCAGCCTGCTTAAATGCTTTTGAAGGTCAGTACCTAAACTGGCCAGGTCACCATCCAGACATTCACTGTCGTGTGCTGTAACTGCGTGGTGAGGGGTGATATGGAAGGGAAAAAAAAAAATAATCACAAGTACTGCTGCTTAAACTGCTGAAAGCAGTCACCAGCGCCCCTGGCAAGAATACGGAAGTTTTTCATTCTTACGTTGCTCCATTTCTTCTTTCTGCTTGGTGCCAGCATGAACATTCCTGCTGCTGCACAGTGAACTGAAGTAGAGAATTGATGTGACTGAAAAATAACCCCGTTGTTCTCTACCCTATCCTGGCAGCAGGCATTTCCAGAGTTTTGTTATGCACATATAATTTAAGAAATGAAGTAGAGAAAGATGTTGCATATTTGAAACAGAGCTTTACAATGCAGATTTATCTGCTATTCAGGATGATTACTGTCACAAACTTCAGGAACTTAATTTTTCCTCTGAGTAAAAGAAAGACCACTCAAATGCCCAGATTTTGTCAAAATTTTTCTTCTGGATCAAAGACATTTCCCTTCAAAACAAGAAATTTACCTGCCAGTTCCTCTCAAATAATGCTGCAAAGGAGCTGCAATGCAAAGGCAGCAGAGCTGAATCCTGAGTTTGCTGAAAGAAGTAACAGAAGAGCTGGGTTAACCATAATCTTGCAATATACAACACAAAGTTAATGGAAAATAAGGTAATTGAGTTATCAGAGGACACCAGACTACACAGGTGAGGCTTTGTCTGTCTTATCTGAAGTCAGAGATGGGATAAAATTTACATGCTATTGTGAATAGCTCCTGAGAAGTCATCTTTGCATTGACGTGTCCTCTGCAGTGTCAGTTTAACAGATCTCTTTGCTCAAATTATACCTTCATTAGGGCAGGAATATCATGTTATAATATTCCTACTTGGCATGGGAAGTGATGAGAGGAAAGCAATAAAATCTGTTATTGAGAACTTATCACTAATAACAAGCACACTCTAATATATTACTGAAACATTTTGTTTCCTAATAAAGGTTGTTTTCTTCCTCAAAGGAAGTTTACAACTATGCCAAGCAATTTACAAAAACTGCATTGCTTTATGGACAAATGGAATTATAACTACTCCATGAAGTTTAACCATCAGTGCCCTACCCACACCACAGAAACCTAAGCCTGTGCTAAGAAAACCAGGGATCATAACGGAACAGACCCCTTTGCCCTCCTTCTATCTACTGCCATATAAAATCACAGTACAGAGGAACCCTAATGTGAGTTTTCACTCTCAAACCTGCTAAAATGATACTACTTTATGTTACACACACTTTAGCAGTGCCTACTTCATCCACAAGAGTCCTTCCATAAACCAGTAAAACTGCAGAGCTCATACTTCAGCAGAAGAGAATATGGACTTACACGGCGCTCCTAATACAGGTTTGTTAATGGATGCCCCACTCCACACATCCTTTCCTCATCTACAGACATCATGCCCCATGGAAAGAGAACTGAACATCTTGGGGAGGCCTTTCTTTCTCTGGAGAACACTTCAGGAAGAAGGAATCAGTTTGCTTTTTACCTCAGCTTGAGGATAAAAGACAAGTGACTTCGGTAAAACTCTAAAAACACCTGATCAGATTTGGGTCTTAGACACTCGAAGAAGTCTGACTTTGAAGAGTGAGAGGATGAAGAATACAGGCTGCTTTTCAAGTTTTAAACATCATTATTTGAATTCAGGTATTGATGGCTTGAATTCATTTTGGTGGTGTAAGCCAAAATGTGGCACGCACCAGGAAAACACACCAGCTCATTGCCTTCCCCGGAAATAAGATGGATGTACAGCAGTCAGCTGGGGTTTAGGGCTGTTACAGGAACCACATCATCTGAAGCCCTGTCCCTTCCATCTTCTCAGATCATCTTTTGAAGGGCACTGGTCAAAACAGGTTGGAAATTAACCCCTTTGCTAATGAACATCAGCAAGAAACCAGCTCTCTGCTGCAGATGGAAACTAAATAGCACACAACAGATAGAAAAATCAATTTTGCTCTGCAGTCTGGAACTGAGCTAACAGCCAAAGCCTGGGTGGGAGACGGACTCTTCCTCCAGAAACAGAGACCTCCTGCACCTGATTAACACCATTCATGAGTGGAAATCTTACGCAGGCAGGTAGTTTCCCCTGTGACTAAAGTTAGGCCTTTATTTTTAATCACCAGGATCAGAACTGCAGATTTACCCCCTTTCCACCCAGCACTCCCTGTGTTTATGTAATCCTTCAGGCAGGCAAACCACACAGCACTTCATCTCTCCTGTGTTTCCCCTTCCTCTCCTGCATTCTATCTGACTCTGAAATGAAAACGGGGGAGAGGGCGGCAGGTTAGAGGAAAGCCTGCAGAGGATTCCTCCTCCCCAGATTAGGATTTAATTGTATTCCTAGTGAGTCCCTTCTGGTTGCGCTCGGTCTTTCAGATGAATGTTTCATCAATATGATTAGGATCACATCCCTCAGTCTCCTCTATTTACACAATCGGTTGTGACAGCTCAGAGTATAGTACTCCCTAAAGGAAATATTAGATACCACCCTATCTTTTTATTCAAATCATATTTTGCACTCCACACTTTCAGGCTAATGTCATTCTCCCCTGGATTACATATTTGTGATATCCAGAAAGCACTAAAATCCTTCCACTAAGGATTAGATTAATATTTATATTAGCCATACTCATACTATTATGAGCACAGCTGTGGAGATCTGGAGAAAGGGAGGAGTGGGCTACGGAGTTCAGGGGGGCTGGGGATTTGGGCTTATATGTACAGAAAAAGTAAGGCAGTAACAAAATTATTATTAGTAGTAGTAGTAGTATCGTTATTATTATTATTATTATTAATAATAATAATAAGTAATGCAAGTCACAAGTTTATGGGGTGGACAGGCATGAGAGAAGTCCCGGCAGGCCTCATCTCCCTCATCTCCGTCCCGTGGCCTCCACTTTCTACCTGGATCCGAGACCCCACAGTTGTCCACCAGCCACTCCCCCGGCACACCTAGCCGGTATTCCCGTTGGGAAGGGGAATTTCTGAAGCGTAGCGGTACCGCAGGAGCCATCGGGGGCCTATTCCCACGCCGGCAGCCGCCGCCTCAGAGGAGACCCTGAGGGGAGGGCTGCGGCGGCTGAGGGGGGGCTGTAAAAATAACCTTTCCCGGGAAAGCCCCCCTCCATTAACGCCGCGCTCCCCTCAGAGAGGAGGAGGTGGGAACAAGCGAGCAGGTGTTAAAAAGGCGACGTTGAGGAAGGTGGGAACGGAAATTCAGACCGAAAGTAAAACCCCATCGCATTACTCGAAGAGA
>VYZQ01023096.1:0-14031 GCA_013400655.1 Mystacornis crossleyi | reverse complement strand
AAGCAGATGTGTTCTTAAATTCTCACCTACCTCCTCTTCCCCTCAGCTCTTAGTTTGCCCTCTTTCTGTAAATTCTGCAGTTTATCTATTTCTATTTCCTTTAGCTAAACCTTGGAAATAGGAGACATAAAGTGTTGAATGATCTGTCCATTTAAACAGTACTTCTCTATCCCTTTTGTGTAGCCACTTTTGTGCTTATGCTGATACTTTAATTGTTTATATCTTGATACAGACCATAACTGTAAACACATTTTGAAGTTTTAATAGGAGGGGATGTACTTTTCTTTGTAGAAATTACAGGTTTTCAGGAGCAAGTAAGTACTTATGGATGTGCCTGCCATGAACCGTAAGCCATATGTTTATTTGTGACTGCAGTATCTGATGATCATAAAATAAGGAGCTGGATTTTCTACCTCCTACCCCTTACGCTAACAGTTCTTTATTTAAAAGCATTTTATACTTTTAAAGACTTTTTGTCTTAAGTTGGCGGTCAGTATAAGGGTAGAAGAGAAATGGTTAAGAAAGACTAGTAATGCTAAGACAAAAAAAGAGTTTTTTCTTCTTGTAAAAGGTAGATCTTCAGATCTTTTGCACCTCCTGTGTTTGAAGAAACTTGATTTTTTAAATCAGCTGTTGCTTGCTGTGCTTTAAATTGCTTGGATGTTAGCTGTCTGCTTAGTTGTATGGAGAGTTCAGTCATCATGTTGGGTGGCCCTTGAAAGAGCATTAAACTTCACAGGCTGTTAACATTGTTTCACCATCAAAGTTGTTGGTGATTTGTATTAAAAGAAGTAAAATGTTTAACGTTATTTCAGTATTTGGGGAATATTTTATTTTGGAAAAGGAATTTTGGTTCTCTGTTTCCTAGTTGGCTGTGTGCTTAATGAAATGATCAATTGCAAAAGCAAACTTAAGGCTGTCAACATTGGACTGCCTTGATATCACCAGAGGGGCTTTTCAGTGAGGCATGCGGAGTCCTGCAAAAAGAGAGCTGGCAAAAATCTGTCCCTTTCAGAGACTTGGCACTGGCAAACTGCTTCAGATGTGTGAATCCAGTAGCGTGTTGGCCATGTCGAGGTGATTTTTCCTTGAGGTGCTTGGTAGTGTTAAATCTGTATGCCCAGAAACTTGTTTCCCTCTGCACAGTGCGCTGTAAAGGGAGAAGGGATATCATTAACAACACCAACAATAGCAAAGACATGGGAATCTAACATATGTTGAGCCAAAAATGAAGTAATTTTTAATTAAAACTATAATTATGAAAACTTTGTAAAATAGTTGATCTGTTGTAGGTAATCTGTGCTTCTTGTACGTTTTTAGGTCTAGAAGAAATTGCAAAAGAAAAAGAGAAGTTAAAAAAGGAAGAAAGTATGCATATCAAAGAAGAAGAATTTGAAACCGAAGGGAAATTACGTTGTTTAGCTACAACTCACTATGAGCAGAAGGAAAATCTGAAAGAAAAGGACAGTACTAACCTGTTCTTACAAAAGCCTGGATCATTTTCAAAATTAAGCAAACTGTTAGAGGTAGCAAAAATGCCACCTGAGTCTGACACTATGTCCCCAAAACCTAATGGCAGTGCGGCAAATGGCTGCGCATCATCTTACCCAAGTAACTCAAAAAACTCTCTCTGCAGTCTGCAGCCCCCTGCATCACAAAGCTCCACTGAGAAGTCTGATTCTAATAATCTCTTCAGTCCTAATGGCAGTGGGACGGGAAAGTTTTACAGTTCTCCACTGATTCCCAGTGATCAGTTGCTAAAGACTCTCACTGAGAAGAGCAGGCAGTGGTTCAGCCTGTTACCGAGGGTGCCCTGCGACGACAGCTCGCTGACCCACGTGGACCCCCCAGCCAGCACAGCCCCGCTCACTCCCCACTCACATCCTCCATCAAAGTCCCCGTCCCCTGTTCCGTCTCCTCTCCTGGGCGCAACCTCTGCGCAGAGCCCTGTGGGATTAAGTCCTTTTGCACTGTCACCGCTGCAGGTAAATCCATTAATGTTTGAATAGCTTGAACTTGCAGAGCTCTTTTGGGCAGGATGTCTGTTTAGACAAATTTCACGGACCTACAGTCGTTACATCTGCGTTTCTTTTTTGGTGTTGTTGTTTCTAAATGTTAGTAACTAGCTACGGAAGTTTTATAATACTGGATTACAATGTGTCAAGTAAGCCCATGTATGATATTTTGTATGTGTATTTCAGTAATTTAATTTGGCTTTTAGGGTGTTAGCCACTGGTATTAAATGAAAAGCAAGTAAATAAAAACTAGTTTTTGAAAGCGTAACATGCCAAACCCTACTTTAAAAACAATTGTTTCTTAGCATTAACTGGGCCCTAATAAGAAGTATTACATGTCGGTGTTATATTAGTTTTTCTGAAACTAATTGAAGTACTGAGTAAAGGCTTTCTTTGTGTTTTGATTATTGTTTGACAAATAGCATCCTAATCATAATTCAGATTTCTTGGTTATAGTAATGGTAGTTGTGCTCTGTAGCAGATGAAGACAGGACTACCAATAATGGGACTTCAGTTTTGTGGATGGCCTACAGGAGTTCTTACTTCAAATGTTCCATTTCCATCTCCTTTACCTGCTCTTGGATCAGGGTTGGGATTATCAGAAGTGAATGGTAATTCATTCTTGGCAGCTAGTGTTCCTGCAAGTAAAAGTGAATCACCAGCACTGCAAGCTGAAAAAATAGCTTCTGCCCCTTCTACAGCAGCTGAAGTAGCCAAACCTGTAGATTATCCTAACCCAAAGCCTATACCAGAAGGTAAGTGTAATGCAACAATAAGATGATAATTTCTGCAGTGCCTATCTGATGTTACAGTTATTTTTTCTAATAATTTGCCTATTGATTTTCTAATTTGATCGTGTGTGATCACATTTAAAAAAAACACCTGCAAAGTGTTTGTATGCTTGTTTTGATTTAGAAATGCAGTATGGGTGGTGGAGGATTACTGATCCAGAGGACCTAAAATCTTTGCTTAAAGTGCTGCATCTCAGGGGAATAAGAGAAAAGGCCTTACAAAAGCAAATACAGAAACACATGGATTATATCACTCTGGCCTGCATCAAAAACAAGGATGGTATGTAGTTGATATTTATGTTATACATGGTGTTGGGGCACCAGACAACTGGCATAGAGCTCTTTGAGATGTGTTTAGCAGGAGAGTTAAAATAATGGTCGGAGAAAAAAGGTAGAGGTCTCCTTATCTGTAGTTGCCTTTTCACCAGCCTTGTTCTGGAAAGTTACTTGATTGGAGAAATGCCAGTTAATATAAATGGTTCTAGTGGTATAAGCAACCTTTGAAGCTCTGGTAACCTTCTGAAGCTCTTTCCATCTCTGTAACACTCGGCCTCTCCTTCCCCTTCTTGCCTTTAAATTGCAAGTTTGAAAGCATACAGAATTTGTTGTTCGTATTGGGTATTTTAAGAATAGTATACTTTACAACAGTTCTTCAGCATTTAACTGGAGTGACAGGTAAATCAGCTTGAATTTACCAGTGCAGTTGTAATGCTAATGAAAATAATAAAAATGTGATTCTCAAATACAGTTGCAATTATTGATATCAATGAAAATGAAGATAACCAGGTTACTCGGGATGTTGTGGAAAACTGGTCAGTAGAAGAACAAGCTATGGAGATGGACCTTGCCATTCTTCAGCAGGTGGAAGATCTAGAGAGGAGAGTTGCATCAGCTAGCTTACAAGTTAAGGTAAAACCTACTTCCAGTAAAATGTCTCTTTAAAATAAGTGGTAAGAATTTAAAGCAAATAGCAGTCCTTGTGTTTTGGTAAGTGCCTTCTTACTCAATCCTAGTTGCCTACAAATGAAACAAATACACTGTGCAGTGTCACGGAGATTTGTGTTTGAAACATTTTCTTGCAGTTCAGTCTGCAGCTGAAGATGCTCAGAATGGCAGTTCCTGGAGAGTGTTCTCGTACAGTGCAGTTCCGTGCATGTTTTGTTAACCTTCTCTGAATGCAAAGATTGTATTTCATACAGACTGCTTAACTCTTGGGGGGTTTGCCACAGTTCTGCCTGGTTTGTGTGATAGTTGCTGTTAATGCTTTCAGAAGTGCATCAGAATAATTTGCTTGAATATTGTAGAGCCATGGAGAACATGCAACGGTTACGAGTGTGGTAGGGTTAAGAATTCTTTGGATTTTGGAATTTTTCCACCATGGGTATAAGGTTATCAAATTGCATATGTTTGGGTATAGTACAGGTGCAGTGTTTAAAATCTGGTTTTTGGCATGAAATGAATGTTATTTTCCTGTGTCCTGTACTGTCTCCTGAGCCTGCTGAACAGGTAGACCTGTTCTGATGTTTTGACCAGTAGAACAGAATACTTCACAACGGGATAAGAATGCAGACTGTTGCAGACAGATCCCTTCAGAAAGTCTGGTAATGCTTGTATTTCTTGATTGATTATTTTAGTTCTCTGAATATTTTGGAAAATGTCTCTACAGATGGATTACAAGTAACCAAGATCTACTGGAAACAGCACTTCAGTTACCTAGTTTGATTCCGTAAAACAGTTCCTCTGTTGACTCAGTGTGTAAACAGCAACCAATAAATGCACAAACCTTTCTATTGACATAGGGTTGGCTGTGTCCTGAACCTGCATCAGAGAGAGACGACTTGGTATATCGTGAACATAAGTCAATTACTAGATTGCACAAGAAGCACGATGGAGATTGTGCTGGAGGCGGAGAAGGCAATGCCAGCTCTCTAGAGCGGAGGAGTGACAACCCTCTAGATATAGCTGTAACCAGGCTCGCTGACTTGGAGCGGAACATAGAGCGAAGGTATCTGAAGAGCCCCTTAAGTACCACCATTCAGATCAAACTGGATAATGTGGGCACAGTTACTGTCCCTGCTCCTGCACCATCTATTAGTGGTGATGGTGACGGGTAGGTTATTGAGATTAACTTGAAAAATTATTGTGCTTCTTTGCTAATTGGAGCCTATTTTCTTATTGCCTGTTATCTATGTACTTTCTTGTATGTCTGTGATCCATATGGATCATGTTATTCTGCATGGTGCTTTGTAAAGATTTTTTTTGTTACGTTTGTTAATAATCTTGCCAAGTTATCTTACATTTAACTGGTTGTGACTAAGCTTTGAGGCACGTAGCCACAGTCTGTGCACTACATGAAATTTAGTTGCTTAAACCTTATACTTATTGGCTGTGTACGTTTTGTCATTGCTTGGCTTTCAATGTGATAATGATTGTTCCACATTTAAACATGAGCAAGCATGGGTGTGACCTACTTAATTTCCCTGTGTTTTAACGCAGAACTGAGGAGGATATTGCTCCAGGTCTAAGGGTGTGGAGAAGGGCGTTGTCAGAAGCGCGCAGTGCTGCCCAGGTAGCTCTGTGCATTCAGCAGTTACAGAAGTCAATAGCGTGGGAAAAATCCATTATGAAAGTTGTAAGTATCTAAACTGCTTTTGCTATATCCTGTTTTCTGACTTTAGGCATTTTAAATTGCCATGGTGAATAATGCATTTCTTGTTACTTCACATAAAACCTCACACAGTTAAACTGTACATTGTGCACAGATGAATAAGCCTAATGGAAAAGGTTGTCCCTTGCTTGCCAAATTCAGCGTCCAGAACTTGCTCAGATAAAAAGCTCTCGTAAATGGTTACGTTATTTAAGATGGTAATTATTCTTTGATGATGACATCAAGAAAAGAGAGAGTAACTTCTTGCTCCATCTGATGAAAAATACTCTTTCTAATGGAGTGTTTCTAACCTCACCCGTGACACAAGTTTTATGGAGATTCAACATCATATATCCTTCATTAAGGATTTCATTTTTCAGAAAGTTGACACGCTCCAAATGGGCGACTTCTTTGCATGCAGAGTTCTCACAACTGAACATAGAAATTAGGCAAGTGTGTGAGCAGACAGGCTGAAATATCTGTTTCCTTGTACACTTAGCAAGTCAATCTATATTAACTACATATATTAAAAAAGCATGCGAAGGGGATGTGTCAAAATTTGCATGGACCTCTGAGCCTCAAATTTCTGAAAACAAAACCTAGTACTACAGCCATAGTGACTATGATGTGATCATGTGTGACCAGTGTTGTGTAGTGGGTGGCAAATTGATTCTTCGGCTTGTGTTCCTTTTCCTAATTTTTTAATTTCTGTCAGTCCTGTACAGATTCTGATTGCATCTGGACAATAAACAATGAAAGGATGATTTAAATAAAGGCTGTAACGTCAGGCTGTACTTCCGAGTTTATATAGCTGTTAGTGTAAAGCAGTATCTTTAAAGCCAAAGGCTTACCAATTTGGTAGGAGCACCTGAAAAGGCACTGGAATGTTTCAAGATGAGGTCATTTATTATTCAGGAAAATACGTATCACTCCCAATTTGGTTTAAATATTCTCTCCATTTAATTGCACACAGTTGGTTAGAGCAGGGTGCTCATAATGCCAGGGTGTCACGGATTCGATCCCTGTATGGGCCATTCACTTAAGAGGTGGACTCAATGATCCTTGTGGGTCCCTTCCAACTCAGAATATTCTGTGATATCAGTAAACATATGTATTTGGTTACAATATTTGGAAATCTTTAAAGTTCCTGGACATGTAGAAATAAGGGATTAGCAAAATCACGCAATGTATATAAGAAAATTGACAGTCCTTCAGATATTTTTAAGTTAGTGTGAATTTTAGGAAGTCCTAGGATCATTTGTTTTGCTTTACTGAACTTGTTCATGGTGGCCCTTGGATAAGATCCTTACCAATTATTATTTGGAAATACTCTTGTAAAATAAAAATTTCCTTTATTAAGTAGCAACGTACATATGCAGTATGGGCATAAATGAAGAGAAGATTTCCGAGGTAGTATGTTTGGGCCAAGATGGTTTGATGGTATACGTTTACTTCTCACAGACATTAATAAATTATAAACAGGGCTCGTTGCTTTGCGTGCTGTAGGGACACCTGTCTTATAATAAATGAATTGCTTTTCCAACATGTTCCTCAAATGTAGCCTTTAAATTAGTTCCTTACATACTCCATATATTCTTCCGATATATATATATATATGTCTATCTCAGATTCCTGTTGGAGTAAAATGAAAGTAATTTTGATAGTGAATTTGTGTGTTTGAAGGAGAAGGGTAATTTAGGTACCATTTATGCGTTTCAAATTTTAAAAATTGAACGAAACCCGTTTGTCATGAATTACAGTACTGCCAAATTTGCCGAAAGGGAGATAACGAGGAACTGCTGCTCCTCTGCGATGGTTGTGACAAAGGCTGTCACACCTACTGCCACAGACCCAAGATCAGCACCATCCCAGATGGGGACTGGTTCTGTCCTGCCTGCATAGCAAAGGTAACGCTCCTGTCAGGGTGAAGGGCTTGGAGCAAGTGACTTGTTTATTTTATGTGGTAGAGTTACAGGTCTACTGGTGCTTTTTTCAATGAAAATAATGGTATGTATGTTTTATGGGGGGGCTCCCATTAAATGATGAGATTAGTAGTTTTATTTAACTTGTATTTTAGCTGCAATACAGGCTACAGTCTTACTTGTTCTAAACTGTGGGCTTTTTAATGTAAGTAGGTACAGAATTTTCATGCTAATTCCATACCGTAATGTTTAATTTCTCTTTTAAAATCTTTTCAGTATTTGTCTTTCAAATTTCATTGTTAAGTGTTGACAGACCAATGTGTCAGGTTCTGTTTTAAAAGAAAAAGCAGAGAAAAACCTCAGTGAATTTTTTTTTTTGGTATGTTTATGTCAATCATTTAGGAATGGACTAATGTTTGTCCAGAACTATGCTAGCTTGGATTGTTAGGAGGTACTGTTTTACCCATTTGAATGTCAGGTGCTTTTGTATTGTCACAAGTTGAGAACCTAAGTCACTAGTACCAGGAATTTCTGCAGCCTTATTTGCCTTCAGAGAAGAGCAAAAAGTGAATAATCTCTAATATTAAATATTTATTATGTTTTGGTGCTTCTGTTTCTGATATTCATTGCTGTCAATGGTAACAGAGGTTTCTGTAATTTCTAGGTTATTACTTATTTCAGTTCTCTCTATTGTAGGCAAGTGGTCAAACTCTAAAGATAAAAAAACTTCAAATTAAAGGTAAAAAAAGTAATGAACAAAAGAGAAGCAGGAAATTAGCAGGAGAAACAGAGGATGAGGACTCTGCAACTACAAGCACTGCCTTAAAAAGAGGAAAAACAGACCCTAAAAAGAGAAAAATGGATGAAAATGTTTCTGTAAGCCAGTTAAAGCAAGAAAATTGCACTGCTGTTAAGAAACCTAAGAGAGATGGAGACTCCAAGGACCTGGCTTTGTGCAGGTAGTGTCAGATGCTAAATTTAGGGGTAGGTCTTGTTGAAACAAGTGGTACTTGATCCTTTTTCTCTCTGTCCTGGGGAACAGAAATGCTGTTGTTTGTCACGTGTGTGTGTGTGTGCATCCATAAACACCCGCCGTGGGTGTGTGCTGGGAGAAGGCTGCGTTCAGGGCCGCGGAGAGCGCAGCCCAGTCGCAGCGGCACTGACCCAGGGACAGCTGTGGCTGCGTGCGGGGGCCTTGCCCTGCCGAGGGGCACACACCGCTCGTCTGCTCTGGCAGCCTTGCTGTCAGTCAAGAGAGACGCAGCTGAGCCTTGTCCCCGTTCGGGAAAGTCAGTGTCAGCCCCGGGTTTGCGAATGGCTTACACTGAGGACCAAAGCTGCAGAACCGTGTTTTCCTCCGCAGTGTTGCTCATTAGAATTTCATCTTACACAGGTTGCCTGGAGGGAACTTAATGCTATTTTAGTTACTCAGTTGTCTGTCTCTATGTACGTTGTTCTCTGCCTTGCAACAGGGTGCAGACTAAAGTGTTTTGCTTTTGTAAAGTGGATAGTTTGGCGCTTCATGAGGAATTTATGCAATAGTGAAAACACTCTGTGAATGTATGAACAGTTAAAAAATACTGATTTGAAACCTTATTTTATTCAGCATGATTCTCTCAGAATTGGAAACTCATGAAGATGCCTGGCCTTTCTTACTTCCTGTAAACTTGAAACTTGTTCCTGGTTATAAGAAAGTTATTAAAAAACCTATGGACTTTTCTACAATTAGAGACAAACTAAGTAGTGGACAGTAAGTAAACCTACTGTAAATTTTACTTTATATTTTTAAAATATTTAAACAATACATTTTTTAAAATACAATACATTTTTAAAAATACAATACATTTTTAAAATTAGCTCAACTATATTGTTCTGCTCTGACACCTCTGTGATTACTTTTACAGTCAAAATAAAAATGCTTAATTGTATGCTTTAATCTTTGCCATATTCAAGTGAAATAGCATGTTGGATGGGAGAACGTGTGGAACTGGCTGAAAAACAATAGAACTGCCAGGTCAAACGCACCAAAACAATTAACAGGAAAGCTTTTTTTCCTCATCTTTTTTCATGGAGATGTCTTAGTGTTACTGCACGTTAGAGAGAAGCAACTGTGTAAGCTTTAGGCTGGCGGAGTCCCTGGAAGTGATGGGGCTGTGGAACGAGCTGTCAGCTCCGTGGTGGGTAACACTCCTGTGAAGGTGGTCAGTCATTTTCTAGTCCATCAGTTTGACTGCACAGATCCTTTTTAAAAAGAAGACCGTGCTATATGGCTCTGTTACCTTCCCTCCTTGTTAATCTCCCTGTGCTCTGATGAAGCTGTAGAGGTGGACCCTCTGCAGTGTCCGTCAGCTCCACACAGAGGGACTTTCCTCAGATAGCAGAAGGAGCTTTTTAACCTCGTCAGTCTTTTACTCCCAGGAATATGAGATTTAAATGTTCTGCATGTGCTCAAATGCCCCCATCTGTAGACTTGTAACTTTTATTCTTATTTTTAATAATTCATACGACTATTGGAACAGTCTTTGGGCCATTCAGGAGTATGTTCAGGGTAATAAAAAGAATTAGCAATGACAGTGTCACAGGATTGTCTGGGCAGCCTTTTTTCGTACCTTTTTGTTCCTCTTTTAGATAACTTCAGCTCTTTTCAACACTTTGAAAGGACACTGAGCCCAAGAATAGATCCATAAATGGAAAACAGCCATAGCATTTTAACTGGAAAGCTGTTGAAGAGAAGGAGGAATTAGTTTTCTAGAAGTTTGTTTTCCAGTACAGGCATGGAATTCTACCTTACAAAACTTCTGAGTCAAATAACAGAACAGTGACAACAGAGTATTTCCTTTCACTGATGTTCATTTTCTTGTTAGAAATTCTAATTTAAATTCTTATTTAAATATTTTCTCACGTAGTTGAAATATTTTTCCGCTTTGATTCTCTGTGTTCCAAAAATAATTCACTTTTTGCTTCTTTCAGGTACCCTAATCTTGAAGCGTTTTCGCTGGATGTCAGGCTTGTTTTTGACAACTGTGAAACTTTCAATGAAGATGATTCTGACATAGGCAGGGCTGGCCACAGTATGAGGAAATATTTTGAAAAAAAATGGACAGAGATTTTCAAAGTGAGCTGAAGCTACTAGAACTCTTTTTTTCTTTTTTCTTTTTTTTTTTTCCATTAAATGAGGACTGATAAGACCAGCAATGTGAACTATATTTACATGGAAGTGCAAGGCACATACGTAACTAATTTTTTTCCTTTAAAATGTCGCAGAGTTGTGATACTAGTTTTAAAGGCTTCACTCCTACAGCAACCATGGCCCCTTGGTTATTGGTTTGTGTGTTTTAACAAACTAATTTAGGTAGAACAGGGAAGCACACCCAAAGAATTTCAAAGAAAGGGGTGTTATAGTGCAATAGCAATTTATCAAAACGCACTGAATATTCAACCACCAGAGCTCTACTTGGGGAAACGGTTCTCTTTTCCCTTTCAATAAATATCTATTTTTCATTTTTTTTCACTTTGTAGTTTATTTTTTAGTGAATGTATTTAATTTTATGAATTATTTATGATTATACAGCATTCAGAATCTTCGTTTTCTGTGAAAAGGAAGAACTACAAAATTGCTTTAAATGTTGAAAATACAACAAGGAATGTTTTAAAGTATAAAACAAAGCCAAGTAAAACTGTTTACACTGACGTGCTGTGAAGGCACTAAAAATTAAACTTTACTGTAGAGTTACAAGTACATTTATATATATGTTGCTGCATCACTTGTGTAGTTAAATTGTATTTCAAGACAGTGAAGAAAAATTGAGACATGTATATACTGTTCATTATTGTTTATATTAAGTCTTGTTTTAAATATGTATGATGTGTACATATTGTTTGCAGACATTATTGTTTATGCCTTAGGAGGACGGTAGCATTTTATTTTAGTCTCAAGGTAATT
Source organism: Mystacornis crossleyi (assembly GCA_013400655.1). Lineage (NCBI taxonomy): Eukaryota > Metazoa > Chordata > Aves > Passeriformes > Timaliidae > Mystacornis > Mystacornis crossleyi. The sequence goes on along the minus strand of VYZQ01023096.1, from coordinate 2,713 downwards.
ATAGATCTATGGCTTGTACAGTAATTATCCTCTACCAACACTGTGGAGTCTCCTTAATCTTGGTAGTGCCTGCCTTTAAAACAGGGTGTAGGGGATATTAGTTTTCCATTTTTCTATTTTGTTATATAATTTCAAGCCACCACGGCCTCAAATTCAAGTATAATCATTTGTATCCATGTGGAAGAAAATTGTGACAATTTCCTACGCACACAGTATTTTTTCATAGAAACATTTCCCTCCATTTGCCTTGCCACAGAATAACAAAAGAAGACATTTGTAACCACTGTGTTTTATCTACTGTGTCTTGTGGTGGCCTGCTGGGGCAGATAGATCGGAATTTTTTTTGTACTAATGTAAGAGTACTTGAAGTTTTATTTAAAAGAAATGTTGTGGAAAGGTAGCATTCTTTTTCTTTTCCTTTTTTAGGAGTGTTATTTTTCACTAGTATGTGTGGCACGGATACAATAAAAGACTGTTTTGCAAACCAGATTTTCTTGGCAATTTTAATACTTCAGGTCCTGTCTATACAGGTCTTTTGGTTTGGGTTTTTTTTTTTGGTTTTGTTTTTTTAGATAATGTCTTGGAAGCCTTGCATTTAACATTCAGTTCTTCTTATGGTGCATCTAATTCTCCTGAGCTTTTAATGGTAGTTCAAAAGGAAGCAACTGCCAAGCAGTCAGAGAGCAGTTCCCTACTCGTAAATAACTGTGGGGCTGCCAGGCTGATCATGTCCTTACAGACATGGAAATGCACAAATCATGTTTCTGAAAACCACTGTCCATGTAAGGTTTTGTCCCTTTTTTGGCCTGTAGAAGGGCATTAGTCATAATCCTTGCTCTGGCTGAAGAAAATACAGGAATTACAAACAGATATTGTGGCACCACAGTACCTGTAGTGCTCTCGCAAAATAATGTTGGGAGGGTATTGGTTTTTGCTTTTAAATTAGGTCTGCCATGTTTGAGTCTTAGTGCCTATTTTCAATGAATGTTTCCATTGCCCTCCCCAGAATATCTTGTTCAGTAATATTTTTCTTTCTTCCAAAATCCTGTTAGAATAAGCTGTAATTACTTTGAATAAAAAAATCACATTTGGGTGTCAGACAGTCTTGCATGCTAATGTGAGCTCCTGCACTGACTGCTCCACGCTTTTCCTTTTCATGACCTTTCTGAAGACTTCGGTAAAGAGGTTTGCTGACATGTACCAGAGATGTGAAGATGAATCAGTGTTTTGAATGTATGATGGTAAGCTTGTAAGAAGGTGTTATAAATATGCTTAGATAACTGAGAAATCTAGTTCTTCAATGAAAATTTTTTTTCTCAGATTCTGTTCTGGTTAATGCTTTGTCTGCAATACTAGAACTGTTAGTTTTCTGAAATGTCAGACAGGTTACCAGCTACACTACATACAATATCTATAATAAAAGTTGCATTTTTTTTCAGCTTGTATCCCAATTCAGCTGAACAGCTGGGAAGTTGAAGGTGGCAACAGCTACGCTAGTGATGACAGTGAGACAAGCATCACCTCTCTCTAACTTGACATGGCCAGCATATTGCTTTGCTTGCTAACAGCCAGTGTCTTCATTACTATTGCAGTAAAATTGAATTTACAGGAAATATATTTGAATGGCAAGCTTGAATCATGCATATACCCTCATATCTCCATAGAAAAGAACTGGGATTTAACCACTAGAAAAATGTTTGTAACATTTTTTCTTTGCTAATTTTCTCTTCTGTTGATGTTTGTATGTTTTCTTAAGAGGAAAAGTTTTCCAGTGTGCTTTCATCCTTTCTTAACAAAGTGTGCCGGTCTTAGTCTAGAGAATTTATTCCGAAACTTTCAAACTTATTACTAATGGTGCTCAATGAAGAGTGTTTTGGTTGAGTGTGGGTTCTCTTTTGTCTCTTGTCATTTCTTTGAAAAAACCGGGATGATACAAAAGCAGCTGAAAATCAGATGTCATAGTTGGACAAAATATGTATCTTTAAAAGGAGGTCTAAAGCTTCTTTTTAATACTGGCTGTCACCTAGGATTCAGAACAATGAGAGGCCAGGGTTCAGCCGTGGATCCCAGAGTGCGCAGTCAAATAGCGTGCTATAAAACAGACTAAAGACCGAAGGCCGATCATTTAGGGGACGCCTCCTGGGTACAGTGACTCCTAGAAAATGACTTTGTCTTCCTCAAAACATGTAGGTGCCGGCTAAACCATTTATTTTGCATGAGTTGCTGAGCGTGTATGTGGAGGGGGAGAGGGCGACGGTGTACATTTCCTAACGGGTGCTGGGACTGGGGGAGCGCTCTTTTTGTTGGAACTGACCTTCGCTCTGCTCGCGGCGGGCGGGGGCACGGTCCACCGCGCCGATCTCAGCGGCGGAGTGCGGCCCTGCTGCCCGCTCGGACAGGGCCGGCGCCCGGCAGTGCCGCGGATCTGAGGGCGCGGCAGTGGCCGGGAGCATCCGGCCCCGCCGACATCTCACAGGCGCCGGCACCGCCCGCAGCCACGCTGGGTCCGTGCCAACGCAGCCAGAGCGCGGGCGGCTGTTGTGCGGCTCCGGACCAGAGCTGAGGGCGCGGAGGGCCGAAAGCCGCACCATCCGCGCCCGCGCTGCCTCAGGGGCCGGGACCAATGGCGGCGGTGAGAGCAGGTAAGGCGGTGCCGGCTCCCCCCGCGGCCGGCGCGCAGTGGCGCGGCCCGGAGAGGGGCGGGTGGGCCCGG
>VYZQ01023090.1:0-45318 GCA_013400655.1 Mystacornis crossleyi | reverse complement strand
GGGAAAGAAAAAAAAAAAAAAAAAAAAAAAAGGACAAATTAAAGCAACAATTTCAAAAGAAATCCAGTATGGAACAGGAAATCTTCACAGGAGTTGTCAGCCAAACACACAAAGAATGGGTCTGTGAAAAATGGGAACCCAATGTGAAACAAGCTGATATTTCACTGAGGTTTTAATAATCCAGGGCATCACAACAACGGAAAGTCTGCCAGCACTCAAGAACTACATGTGAGAAAAGTTCTTGCAGCCTCTGTGTTCATCTTTCATCAGAGGTGCTTGCTAATGCCATCACACCATTCTGCTTTTATAGTCTATGCTTTATACACATGCATTATTCCCAGGCATTTACTGCAGCCCTGCAATTTGGGGAAGTACAGAACACGAAGATCCATAGAAGGAAAATGCGTAGATGGATTTGAAGGCAATCCTTGCTGAAGGAGCCTTAAGGCCTAGGTGTGTTTACAACCTTGACAAAGTTACAGAAAGATGAAAGAGAAGGCACAGGAAAACATATAATTAAAGTAGCGTGATGTTACTGTGCACTTATAAACTCAGAAAGAATATGGAGAGCTTTTATCACAAGTGGTGCTGCTCTGCTGTCACCAACTTTCCCATACAGAGGTCATTCAGGCACAGAAAGGCCAAAAAGAGACATCAAGACTGCTTCTAAACAAGGTACAAGTGGAAGAGAAGTCCCATCAAAGGTAGTTTGGAAAGAGCAACCATAATGAACAATTTGGTTATGAAACAGAATACTCTGGAGGCAGTTTAAAGAAGGCAGCCCAGGTCAAAGCTGTTGTGATGGGAAAGAACTTTTAAATTGTTCCAGGTTTAAGGGGACCCAGTGTTCCTTCTGATTGAGGAATCAGTTCCAGCTGGAGATGAGCCAGTTTATGATCTGTGAAGAGATACCAACTCAAATTCCGTACTGGTAGGTACAATTAGACTTCTCATGCATTTTATCTATGATCTTGGTAGTGAGAGCAACCCAAACCAGATAACTCTGATGCAGATAGAGGCAGCCATTCCACAAGCATTTAGGGACAGTTCCTGGATTCAAGGTTCTAGTGTGAATCATAGTAACAATCAGAGAGAGAGAACAGCATCAACCAGGGTGATGTTCACAAAGTCGTAGTGTTAAAGACAGCTACTGCTGCTACCAGCAGGATCTCCTTCCAGCATGTTGGAAGGAACCCAGCACACATCACAGGCTGTGCCGTACTCCACTGGTACTACTGGGAGTTAATTCTCTCATAAGCCAGGAGTAGCAGTGTGGCAGCGCGGTGCCCATAAGGAGGGAAAGGGACAATAATGCTGATCCGGCAGTGGGATGAGCTGCAGCTCTCTGTGCAGAAAAGACTGCACCCCACACTCCTGCAGTCAGCCAGTCCAGTCCCCTGCTGGCATCTCATAAATCTGCGCCGACTTCATTTATGCCCTCCAAGCTCATCACGTGAAAGTTCTGCACAGACACCTACAGCTGTGTTATCCTTCTGCACAGGTTAGAGGAGGTGCCATAGCCCAGGAAAATGCCCAACCTCTCACCAAAACCTTCACCCCACTACTCCACTGTCCCAGAAGTTGGTGAAAGTGAGCTGCTTTCACCAGCTTTTAGCTTTCCCAGTGTCAGTGTCAGACCCAAAATGATACTCTGGATAGTTCTCTATCATACCACAAAAGTTTCACAAATACTTGTCATTGCCTCAGTTTCCCCTCTCTGAAAAGACATCTTTGAGACATTCAGGAGGTAACAGTTTTCTCTCTGCTACTGGGAACAATATGGTTTCTGTGTTCTGTGTTCCTAACTGGAGCTCATGTAGGTGATTTCATGGGATCTTCTACTTACCATGGCCAGGGGTGCTCGCACAGGGCAAAATGACATCTGCAAGAAATAAAAAACTGGGCAAAGGAGTGGAGGGAAAGCTGAGACCGTGGGGTGGTGATCCAGCTTGCTGGAGCCACCGCAGAGGACAACAGCAGGGCCAGGAACCAGAACCTCATCCTTCCCAGGGCCGAGCTATCCTTTCAGCACAGATCTCTGCCAGGAGGCTTTGTGTTCATAGCAACGATCTCATTCATGCCCTAATTTAAGCAGGAGATTTCCTGTGTCTGCAGAGATTCCAGCAGCAGCTTTCGGCTGGGTGGAGTTCCAGGTATTCTCTTGTCTCAGGTGCCATCCAGAACCATCAGGAATAAGAGTGATCCCACTGCTGAGTGGCCTCAGCTGTCATCAGCGATGCGATGACTATTCCTTGTGTGAGCAGGTTACAGCTAAGGAAAGACAAGGTGTGAGGGCTGTGTTTATTTCACTGTATTTTAATGAAGAAACTGGAGCTGCAGTCAGCATTACCCGTGGGTGCATCAACCACAAATCAACACTTAAATAAATGAACTACATGACGTGATGTCAACTCCATATTCACAGCAAAGTACTTGGTCAGAGCACAGACCGAGCACTTTGTAATGTTCAGCCTATCCCCAAAATAACCCTTCGGGTAAAAGCCTGAACTAATTAACGAGTAGGCGTCCTGTTCTGAAAGGCAAAGAACTCAGGGGACACAAATGTTAACACTGAGTATCACCGAAACTAATCAACACTAGAAATGTCTACAAAAATCTAAATCTGGAGTTTCTCATCCTCACCTCACACCAGCCAGAGCTGCAAACAGAAGAGAAATCTCAGTTGCTCCCCTGGGGTGCCCCGTCCCCCTGTGCCCCAAGGGAGCCATCAGCAGGAGAGCTTGGTTGGTGCCAGCCCCAGGGATGGCGCAGGGGGAGGAGGGAGGCGGGTGACTCAGGAGCCCTCCCAGCTTCGAGAAGTGAGAGTTGGTGCCAGCCCAGGTGACTCAGGCTCTAAGGCAGGTGCCTGTGGCTGAGGCTGCAGGCCCTTCCCATCCCTGCGCCCTTTCCTGTGATGCTGCTCTGGGTCAGTCCCTCAAGCAGCGTTGAGCTGCCTCAGTTGCTTTACCAAGGAGCACTTTTTCCCCAAGAGCAGGGGGGACTGCTGTGCCACTTTGGTGCCCTGCTTGCTGCGGACAGGCCCTGCCGTTTGCCTGGGAGGGCAGTTCCTTCCAGACTTTTCCCATATGCCATCCATGCATTGCCTCCCGGACCTACCATACTTCCTACTGCTCTTCGGGCCTCCTTTCCCCCACAGAGCACCAACATTTCTATATGAAGCCGTATACTGCTGCACTGGCAGTTTTTTGCTGAGTGGCAGCAAACCTTTTCTAAAAATAATACTAATTTACTCTCTTTGGCCCTCAGTTTAACCACTCAAATGTTTCACTTTAAGGAGGTGGCAGCTGCTTTGATCTGCTCCAGTGAAGGTGGATAGAAAGTCTGAAGTTTGCTGGAAGGCAGCTGTTTTTCTGCAGTGGCCTTCTGGGAAGATCTTGTGGGTAAGGGAACGATTAAAGCATAGGTGACGCCTCTCAGGACCTTAATTAGCGGAGGGAAACACCTTGATTGCTGTATTCTGTGACTGTTTCAGTCAGTTAATACCACCTCTGGGGCCCACACTGCTTCTGCACAGTCATCAGAGCAGCTCTCCTGGGTGCGGGGAAAACTGAGTAGGAGTGATGAAGAGCTGAAAAATACAGGAGCCTTCAACTGCATCTACATTTTGGAGGGAGCCTGATGAATTTACCCAGTCCCCCTGGGTTTTACAGTCTCTGTCCAAGGAAGAGCTCCTTCATACAGGAACTCCATGGAGTTTGGGTGCCGCTCTGCTGACTGTAATTAAGTGCTCCTTGGCTAAATGGCTTTGTTCAGTTTATATGTGATACTTTCCTGGAAGGCTATTAAATGCATGCTGTTTTCCTAAGATAGAGGCTTTTGAAGCTATTCCAGGCCTTCATATAAAGATGCTTTTAGTCAGTTGCAGTAAATAGGAGGATGAATGCTTTTCTGTGAGTGCCATGTGAGGCCATCAGAGGCAGATGGAGAGTTCTCAGTGCAGCTGTTTTTGTATTTGGTGACTGGGCTGGTTCCCCTTACAGATTCTGCAGAAGTCCAATGGATTTCAGAGACTTGTGCAAAGCTGTCCTGGTATCACAAACCCGTGGTGCAGGCAGTCAGGGACTTTCCACCAGTCTGTATGACACGAGAAATGCTATTTTGAGATGTCCCCTCTTCCTCTTACCCAAGCTGCCTTCAGCGTCTTTAGGTTTGGAGAGCTCTCTCTTCAAAGCAGGTCAGAGTCTTTTTCTCCCAGTCAGACCAAACGTTCACTCATGCAAACCCAAGGGCAGATGAAGACTGTTCAGGAGTCTTGTGGCATGAAGGAGACCTCAGGGCATCCATGTGGACCAGTGTGGGTAGGTTGGTCTGCCCACAGGTGTCCTCTGTTGAAGTCTTCCTCAGATCTTGCCTTACTTTCAGCTTTGCAGCTTGGGCAACCACCAGTCATCACCTCAGCAGTGCCAAGGTCAAGACAGAGCAAACAGATCAAGCTGTGGCAGTTGTTCTTCTGTCAAATCCTTAATCCCTGAAATTAGTAACTAAATTAACCAAGGCAAGAGCTGGTCTAGTCAGCTAGTTACTGCAAGAAGAAGAAACCATCCAGGTTCACTTATTTCTTAGGAAGGAATTTCAAGCTCTCTTGCATATTAGAGATTGAGGGAGCAGATTTCAGAGGACCTTGCACAGCTCATTTGATTCCTCTATGCAGCAAAATCATTGTAATTTCAAGTCATGACATGCAGGCTGCAAACAGTGATGGGTTCTGGGGACTGAGAAGGAATCTGAAATTGGATCCTGGCTCTGAAGGAGGCACATGACCAGTCTCCAGGCATCCCCAAATTCTGATATGGGAAGAGCTGGTTCTGAATGTTACACATAGTCCCCAGTTCTATTAAGGTCCAAACCGATTTTTATAATTTTTTGCCTGAATACCACCTCATATATAGCCCATATACCCCTCACTTAGGGATGCTTTAAAATGGGGATCAAGTTCTCCTCTGTCACAGAGCACTGAGGAAGGATTCAAAAACTCAGGAGGAGCCTATTAAATGTTTTAGGGCAGGTTGCCAGTTCTTTTGCCAGCACACAGACTACTACAAATTCTTACACGCACATACATAGTTCAGACTCGCCCTGCGCAGTGACACCAACCGCATTTAATTCCCGTGCATACCATCCCTCTTTGCCAGCCTCCTCTCTGATGCTTTTTTCCTTGTTCTCCACAAACACAATTCTAAATTCAGTCCCTGAGTTTCCATTAAGGATGAGCAAAACAGAGCTTTAAACTCTGAAGCTGTTTTAACTCATTTGCTCCTGGACCAAAGAGCTTCTCAGCTTCATTCCAGCAATTCACGAAACTTTCCCCTACTGAAATCATGGTAGGGAAAAAAAGGGGGGGAACTAAAAAGAAATTAGTTTTACTAAGGTGGAGCAGTTTTCTTTCTCTGGTGTGGTTGTACTTGCAGAGATGTGAGTTAATGGAATGATGGTGAATACAATCTTAGGACTGATCTGAGTCTTCTATGAATATTCCTTTGTGGAGCCCACTCCAGTGTATTCTGGTCTGGACTTGTGGCTGGGAGTTCAAGGTCACATAAAAGAGGCTGACAGTGCAGCTCGGATCCTGCAACACCTGCTCTTGCCTTGGCTCTGATCCTTTTTCAGCAAAACAAAAATTACATTAATAACTATAAAAAACCAAGCTCCTGACATGCCATGAGGATTCGTTTGATTTTTGTTGTTGTTGTTCTTATGAAGAAAGAAGCGTTAGCTGGAGCACAGGGTAGGTGTATCATTCAGCACTGATGGAGTTAATCGTGATCCCTTTTCCTATGGCCATCCACCACTGGGCGAGTGTAGCTGCATTGTCCATGATCACAGCACTGTGTTAAATGTGCTTCTCTTCCTGGAGCCATAATGTGAAATACTCAGGGCTGTACTAACAAAGACCTTACACTCTGTTTTGTGTGTGAAAACATGGAGCTTTTCCATGAGCAGCTCCTGGCCCCTCATGGCATCATGGTGCAGCCTGTGCTTTTACAGATCACTGAGAGCTGCCTCAGCAGATCCACCAGAAATGTCTGTTTTCCAGGATTTAAAATTTTGCTGAGAAAAAAAAATTCAATGGGCTGAAACTTGGCGTTCCAAGGCTCATCTGAGGAGTCATTTTCTCATATTGCTCCAGATTCTGTGATCTTCAAAGGGTGAATTTCTATTTCTTTGCTACTGAGACTGGTAAGAGTCACCAAAAGAAAGAGTGAAAAAAATCTGAGTATTAACTTCAGATCAGGCATGTTTTAAATTGAGCAATGAGCACTTTGCGTATAGAGTCATGAAATATATAATTCCCCAACAGGGAGTTAGTTATTGATAAATCCACGATGTGATGTAGCAACAACTTCCAGTGTTCTGTAAGATAACAGTTATCATTTAATCAGCCAGGAGAATGAGATGAAATGGATACTACATAATAAGCGTTATTCTTGTGGGGGTGCCAGCTCCAACCCAGCAATTTGAAATGGAAGTTTGCTGATGGTTTTCATCACTCTGATCTGGCCTGAGCTCTGCGCCCTGGCTCACTATTGCCTGTTACCTGTGTCCTCATGGGGTTCCTGCTCTCTGGAGAGGCAAAGAGAGGGTTTCAGTCACACTCTGCACAAGCCTGTCCTCTCCCGCCCCGTGCTGGCTCCCTGGGTGGTTTTGCTCCTGCTCCTTCAGCCTCTGCTCCCACCAGTGCTGCCTCTCATCCTCACAGCTGTTTGGAGAACTGACAGAGGCATTTTGAGTGAACGTGTAGCATTGGCTGACAAATGGAGGATTTCATGGCATTATTTGATCTTTTGATGTAATTCTTTTAAAGAAATGATCCACCAACATGATCCACTTTCAGATTTTTCTCCCAATTCATCAATTAAATTATTTTATTGCAAGTATTGCATATTTTGTAAAGAATTTACTTCTGTCTTATGGCAAGAAATTGTCTCAAACATCTGCTTGCCCGCCCAAGTTTTGGGTTGCTGCAATGACCTTAATGTACATGTTTCACTGAGCCTCCAAAAGTGCTGGCTGGCAAAATGTGAGATACCTGGGCTCAGACCAACACAAGGTACATGGAAAACAGAACATTTTGCTGCACAAATGTAGAACATACAGAGCATTACAGGTTTGCACCTGTGCAATTACTTTGATGTAGTCATGCCGGAGCAAGGAGAGAAAAAAACCCAATGTAGATGAAGCTTTCAGCTGACAGTGAAAATAAAAACACAGCTTGTGGTTGTGTGAACTGATCTGTGATAAAAATGTTTGCATAAAATTATATGCAAATAACTGGGAAGTACAAACATACCCACAAGAAAGTCAGTTCCACTCAGGACCAGAAGCAGAAGTGCTGGAAATATAGGAAGCAAACTTGACCTAAAGGAAGTTACAGGGTGAGGGTGAGAGCTTCTTTCAGCCAAAATCAGTGATAAAGCCCTCAGTTACCTCTCTGGGCAGGGACCACCCCTTGGTTTGGCAAGTGAACAGTTCCTACCTAGCTCAGAAAAGAGGTAGGCACCCAAGTTGCTGCTGTTTTTACGGAATTTAAACATATTTGAAACCTGTAGAATCACACGTCATGGTGAGTAATTTTTGGGACCCCATCTGCCAGTGTGGAGGTGGAGGCTGGGATGGGCATTCAAGATACAGCAGAGGAGGCAACCCCAGTCATCTGTTACACTCACTTGGTCAAGTCATTATTATCCTGGGTCTCAGAAATCATAATTCTCTTGGGGAATGAGGACAGCCCAGCCAAGGTGACCATAAACTCCAGATCAGGACACATCTGCTGAAGAGAGTTGCTCATGTTGCTCGTATTGGTGTCTCTTGACTATTTCTTGAGGGAGATTTCCCCTCATCTTTTGTCTGCAGGTGGCTTCCCCTGTAGAGTGAAGGAGGATCTTGGCTGCTTGTGTGCTGAACTGTCTGACTGAGCCGCCAGAAATGTAACCAGGGTTTTCCTGAGACAGTATAATACATGGACATGCATCTTTTTAGGGATCTAATTGGGCAAAGATATATATACATATATGTATATGTGTGTGTGTAAATTAAAAAAAAAAAATGGGTTTCACCCTCATTTTAACCAAAGATAGGAAAAGTAATAATTATAACTTAAGTAGCATTGATGCAAAATGACAGCAGTATTTTGCTTATCTGATCTTATCGTTCCTTTGATGGTCTGGTTGCACAATGATTACAGCTAACTCTGCAGAGGCTGAGAGATAGCACAATATTGCTCATGGAGATTATCATCTTGCTGCTTCTCATCACAACCACACTGTCATTAATTACCCAAGCTTGAGTTTAACCAGGAATACTTCTCTTTAATATATATTTCCGGCTCCCATATATTTCAGGGAAAAGCACTGACTTTATTGGCAAGAAGGACAAACAAAAACAAACTCTTCTGAGATGTCAAGCACATATAAAAATCCAGACGTTTCCAGCATCAGGGTTAGGTGTTTTTTTATTTTCCTTTCTTTTGGTCTCTGTTTTCCGGCCAGACCCACAGGAAAGCACACACAGAATGAAGCTGCTCTCCAATGGTAGCTTTGAGGTGCAAACTCTACAAACAAGAAAAAACAAACACAGTCGAAACCGAGTGTTTTCCTCCTTTGTCGTTTGTTCGGCTGCTGCTGAGACCCAGGCTCGTACCTGGGGTAAGAGCTTTTCCTGTTTCTTCCAAGGCCACACTTATGTGACCTGGGGACTTCTAAGGCTGGGAAAGAGGGGGCACGAGGGGGTGTCTCATCTGGCAGGTCCTTCCTGCGAGACGTCGAAGCGGTGGCTGCCCATTGATCCCGAGCCGGCGTGTGGCGGCAGAGATAAAGTTGTGTTTGTTGTACATCTCACACTGGCCAGGGCATCCTTATCTCTCCTGCAAATCGGGGGCAACCTGACTTGTGTGGGTTCTTGGGGAGGCTGGGGAGGGGAAAGACCTTGTGCTCAGGACTAAGGAATTTCCCTGATTATCTGATTAATCTTTAGGACTTCCCTGCCTTCCTTCCCTTCTTCTTACAACCAGGCTCTGTGTAGGCCTGGAGGACTCCCAGGAGTTTGAAGGACACACTGATTTATTCTTTGTTCATGACTGCATTAATGAAGGGCAGTGGTCTTTCCAACTCGGTGGGTTCTCTAGACTTGATAAAACTTGCGTAAAAACACTGGGAGGATTCATTGCTACTACTCCTCTGCTTTATTAAATAGCTGCTGCATTAGGCACTCTGCAAAGTATTAGTGCAATTAGAGATGTACATTTATACAAATTTGATAGTGACCTGTGATAAGAGAATGATACCATAGCATCTTGCTGATGCCACTTTTCTTCTCAGTGTTATTTCCCAATATCTTACTCCATCCTGACCCAGCAGTAATGAAGTCAATGGAAACTTTTCTTTTGATGTGAGAGGGAGCAGCAAAAAACTCACCCTGAAATTCCTCACACAAACGTGACTCTCATTAAAGTTACTGGAAAAAATATATGTGTCCAGCTTGTATACGGAAATTATGCTGATTGTCCCTTCTGGCTGTAACAAAAAATAACCCCAACCAAACCCAAAAAAACAACAAGCAAAATAATTTAGGAAAGAGAGCATAAGTCCAACAAAGGATATTTTTCCAGTGTGTTAAGTAAGTACCATATATTCCATGGTTGTGCTTACTGCTCAGTAGGGGAACTCATTTTCAATGGAGGATAGCAAAGTTAATCCTGTTCTGTTTTCTTTTGCTTACTAAAAGGGCTTGAAAGACAAGCATTTGTTAATTGTATGTACAGAAAATGCACATGCAGAGCTTAGTTTAATCCCCAAAATTACAAAGATTCCAGGAAAACCAGTTAAAATTAGAGGGTGGGAGAGCAAAGAGGAAATTCCCACTTTCTTTTTACCTTTTCTTTTATCAAAAAAATTTCAGATTGTGGTGGGAAAAATGAACATTGAAAAATACCCCTCAGTTCCACTCTGTAAATTCGGGAATTACTCTCAATTTAATGTATCCCGTTTCATCGAGCTCTGGCAAGAAATTCACTGATGGGGAAAATATCTTTATTTCACAGGGAATCTTTTGCTTTGCCACTACTGGCTGTGCTAACAGTGCCTCCCAAAACACTGTTAGGATCTAACTTTTCAGACAAGTTTCTTCTGGAAGTGCTAAAACAGGTTCTCTTTCGACATATGAGTGCTGCCTGGCCATGAGGCTTCCCAGAGACAGAGAGAGAGTGGTCATACTGTGTGACAAAATGTGCAGTTCTGCCAAGCAGATATGAAAGACATCTTGGTGGCAAAGCCCATGGTTTGGCCTCTGAGCAGTCACTGGATGCTGGAACAGCCCTCAGTGCTCTTCTGTCGCCTCACTGCCCAAGCACAGCAAGTCACACACCACCAGCAAAAGTGACATTTGCAAAACTGGGAGTTCCAATGCAGGGCTCCAAAGCAGTTGAGGAAAGTCACTCTCCAAATATCTGAGTCGGTCCCTGCTCACCATCTACCAGCGGGTGCTGCTGCTTGCTCTGCCCCTCGGAGAACCAAATCCCTTGCTGGGCTGTTGAAAGCAGGAGAGTAGCTGGAATCCTTAGTCACCTCTCCGTTGAAGTCCTGCCCTCGCGTCATCGATGAAAGACTTCATCGTCTGCCGTTTTTACAACAGGAACCCTTCTCTCATCACTTCCCAACGTGCCGCAGCAGGACAGAGCTGTGACCCATCCTCTTCTATTTGCTGTTCCAAGGCACAGAGGGCTCTTTCAGAGGCACAGTCCCATTGGGGATTTCTTTCCTAAGACTCTGTCCAGCAGCCATCTGTTGTGCTCTGTTTGTTCACCCACAGCAGGGCACAGGAAACCTCATTTCTCCCAGCCACGGGTACACAGTGACCAGTAGCTACCTCTTCCCTAATTTTTTTCTGCTTGGCTCCGCAGTTACGGTAGCTAAACCCCGTCTGGGTCCCTGGCAAGTCCCGTGGCCTCCTTGACAGAGAATTGCCTCATAGATTGTCTGTAAGAGCAAGGACGGGCAGCTTCCAGCACAGCACCTATGCTGTGGGTTGGCCTCTCCCTTTGCAGATGAGTTTCTGAAATCTCAACCAAATGCCTGAGTTATTCCTTGTGTTTTTAAGAGGAACTGGTGTGTTTACACACCCAGAGATGTTGACAGGCATTGATTCATCTCAAGAGGCAATCTGTGCTGTCCAAGGATGGTTGGTAGAGGTTATTAAGCCACCAACCGTTGAAAGGCTGGTGTCTGTATCTGGGATGAAAACAGTGGGATTAAACTGAAAAGTTTCAGTGTTCTGGTCAACATTCTTGGGGAACAGGGGACCGCTGGTATCTTGCTGAAGATTTTCCTTTGGGGCAGGGGATTTCTGGTATTTTTCCCTCTCAAATTTTAGCCCCTAGAACTCCCCTATTCTCATAGCAGAGGAGCTGAAGCAATGGGGAACCCAAGACTGGTCTCACACCCTACAGGAATGAGGATGCAGATCTCGCAGAGGCTGAGAGACAGGACAATATTGCTTGTAATGATTATGGTGCTGCTTGTCCTCAGCACACCCACACTGCTGTCAGTAAGCCAGCAGGAAGAAAAATGCCCCCAGGTTGCCTGAGTCCCTTCCACCCAACCATTTCTGGTTTTTAAGCATGTAACTAAATTAGGTCCTTAAAGATGTGTAATTTCTGTGTATTCACCCTAAACATGCACAAGAAACAGCATCCACAGGAAGAGCTGAAACTCCCTTTATTTAAGCATTTCTCACAACAGTCAAACTCAGGAGAACAGCCCAGCAGACTGATCTCCATCTCTGCAATGATGCTGCAGGGGGATGTGTTTTCATTAAGCAATCCAAGACTTCACACATCTACAGACCCCCTTACACTTCCCCTTGATTTTGATATTTTTTGCCCAACTGATCAAAGCTTTTCCCTCAGTTCAGAGATAAGGGAGAAGGAAAACTCAGCCCCTTCGTGATTCTTCAGGAGCTGCTGGGGTTCACCTAGGGTCCAGATCACACCTTCTTCTCATTATCAGGAGGTTTTGCCCACCCCTGCAAAGCTGACTGAGGCTTGGCTTGTCCAGGGAGACAGCAGCCACGGTTAGCTGGAAATAAGAAAGGGAATAATTCCTCCTACACACTCAGAGACCACACGCTGACCTGGTGAGTAAAAGACAGTTTATGGGCACTTGGGAAAATTGCATGGACCTTATCCTGAGGCAGAATCAGAGTCACGCTGTGGGTGGGAGCTGGAAGAAAAGTCAGAGGGGAGTGGGAGATGAACACAGCAGGAAGAATAAGAGAGGGTGAAAGATTCATAAAATCATTTAAAAAGATCCTTCCTACTCCCTCCTTGCTGACTATTGGCACTGCAGACTGGACACAGGCACTTGGCACGACTCAGTCTCTGGGACACACAGCAGGGACCTACCCCGTGCACTGCACACACTGCAGTCCTCCCACCCACAGAACCTCTCCAGGGCCCTCTCTGGGTTTATTTCAGCTTGGAAACCCACCACACCTCTGATGTCATCCCCCACCGGGGCTTGAATTCATTTCAAGTTGACTGGTCCAGCACAAGAAACATTATTTTTATATGTATGAGGTATATCTATGGTTCATAAAACACCACACAGGACTGAAGTGGCTGGAGACTGAGTGATAAACTGAGGCCAACTATTTATACAATTGGTTCCGAAAAGGGATTTTTATTGATTGAATGCATCATTTTTTCCCATTATACTGCTGGGGCTACTTAAGTCAACTCTGCTGCATAGACTGAGGCTCCACATATTGCACAGAACTCAGGCATAGAGACCAGGAGGAAAATTAAGAGGAAAACCAATTAATACATCCAGTTTTGTGTTTATTAGATGCCTTTAAAGAAAGACTCAAAGCTCAGACACTGAAAGTCCATGAAACCCTCACAGTCTAGGAGTGAATTATTAGTTTTTCTTGCATGAAAACTCTGTAAAACATTCACTTCATGGCAATTGATGAAGCATTTCAGCATGTCTGTTTTATCATCACAGAGAAAGAATCCAAGAACATTTTACTGCCCACTAGAGCCTTTGTCCATAAGAAGTGAGTGTTTTGTTCCAGCTATGATAAAGACCTCCTGTATAGCTCTTGTCTAGGACTGCGCTTTGAACTTTAAAATTAACCGGTGCTGGTAAACAGGAAACACCAGATTACAGTTTAGCTCGCATTAAATTATCCTCTTGGCTTTTTTTGTTGTTGTTTTTATGTTTTAGGCAGGGACAAATAAAATGTTGCATCAAAACTGAGGCCACAAATTGTTTATTTATTGGGGGTATTTTGCACTTTGCATTGCAAGCTGCTGCAACTGAAAGAAACAGGGGTTGGCACGAAAAGGGGAGGAGGAGTGAGAGCTATAATGGAAGAAATGTTACCCAATAATTAAAATTCAGTGGTACTGTAAATCCTAATGGAAACAACAATGTGTCTTTGTGTACAATTAACTCTGGGCTCCAGTTCATGATAAAAATTCTAGCTTGTAAAAAGCCTTGACCTCAATACCAAGAGCTCAACAGAGGTTCACAGATCTGGCTTTAAAAAAAAGAAAAAAACTTTCACAGAAGGGGAACAAATAATAGCTGGACTTGGTCCCCTAAATATGCTCCAATTATTCAGGATGGTTGAAGATAAGATACAGGAGAAGTACCAAGGGGAAAATAGTCCCATAGCTCACAAAAAAGTACAAAGTGCCGCTTGATGTCTGGAGTGAAAATTCACCCTCCCCCCCTTGTTATCCCAATCTTACATTCTGCAGGGCACCCTGTGTGGTAGAGTCCTAGAAGATCTTTATTATTATTAGTTTAATACTTTTTTAAATGTTAACAAAGCAGACAAAACGAGTTGTTCATTACAGTGAGTGACTGACAGGGAAACATGAAGGACTATTCATTAAATAATTACTACTTTTAGGCAGAAAAAGTTACTGTGCTTAAAAGGCGAAAAACAGCACAAAATCAAATTGTCTATTTTTTTTTGGTGGGTGTGTGTGGAGGGAGTAATGTCTCATGGAAAAGACAGTTCTACAATTGTCAATCAGTTTGACAAGCAATTATCAGCCTCAAGGAAAGGACGGAGACTGTGGGTAGAGCCCCTCAGGGCAGAGTAGCTCAGGTACTGTGCCACGTAATGGTGGGCAGAGAGGGACTTGTCCAGAAGAGCAAATCTACAGTTTATCTGCAAGCCTTTGGAAAGAGAATCAAACCTCTTAACACTTCCTAATCAACTATAGTTACTTTTGTAGAGGATATTTTTTTTGTTTGTTTCCCACCACTTCTAAAAATGGAAGGCCAACACAGAGCTTTATGGATGGAAAATTAATTCGAAAAGGTGTTTTAGAAATATATTTTGTCAGAACTCAGACAGACTAGATTCATACTTGGGCTTGGGGTGTTTCTTTGCAGTAGTGAATCCAGCAGCTGTGGCAAATGCTTCCTCCAAAGAAGGTGAGAAACAGGATTGTCAAAAACATTGAAGTGTCTGAAGCCCTCAGATTCAAATGCAATTATAGAATCATAGAATCATTTAGCTTGGAAAAGACCTCGAAGATTATCAACTCCAACTGTTAACCCAGCACTGCCAAGCCCACCACTAAAACATGGTCCCAGGTGTCACATCTGTTTTTTGAACACTTGTTTGCTCCTGAATCCCTTTGATTGTCCCCACAGAGGTTTTTACAATTTTTTGCCATTATTAAAATATACAAGAATTAATTTTTAAACACCTGGGGGATAAAATATCAGAAATGCCCCCTTCACATGCTTACACTGGAAAATAGAGAAAGGCTTTCCTCTTGCCTGGCACCTTTCATCAGTAACAAAGTGCTCAGAAAAGGGAGCTGTGAGTTGCTTCTGAGAGTAACTTACAGTCCCTTTCAACCAGAGCTGTGGGTGCTCAGATAATTGATTGCAAGGCTATTTAGGAGGTGCTTAAAATACAGATAAAGCAGAGAGATGTGATCGCTATGCTTGTGGAAAGCTATAAAAGGAAACAGTTCTGCACTTCAACCACTATCTTTTGGTCCTTAACCAGAGGTAGGTTTGGGAAGGAGCTTGCTTGGGTGCACTGCAGCGTGCTAGCTCTTGGCATCTGCTCGGTTACAGAAGGAACAGAGCAGAAGTAGCTGTGGTAGAAAGGAAAGAGAGCTTAAAATGAGTGCAAGTGTGGGAAAATAGCACTTTCATGCAAATAATCTTTACAGTGAAAAACTCCATCTGCTCTGGCCCTGTGTATTTGAACTTATTTTATGTTGTGCTGGAGCATGCAGATTCCCTGGGAAATTGCTTAAAAACAGAAGTCCCAGGCTTTTGTGTGTCTATACAAACCCTTGGCGTGTCACTTAACTCCATTCTCACCTCAGCCACGAAACACCACTGCAGTTGGTGGGATTCCTCAGGAGAATCATTTCCAAGGAGAAATGGCGTTGGCATTTGGTCCATTTTAGGCAGAACGGGAACATGTGCACTCACGTCCCAGACGGCTGAGCATGCTGAGAGCTGGTGACAACAGTGACAACCAATGCCATAAGTCTTGCTGATCCCAGTGGGGCAACAGCAAGTCCTTAATCCCCGTGTTGTTTCCAAGCTTCCTGTTTTGAAATTGCCATAATTAAATTCTAAAGACTGAGAATGCACCAAACGAGCTGCCAAGTTTATGTCAAGCTTTATCAGCTGATCTCATCATAATCCGGTAAATAGCATATCATGAACATCAAATCTAATTAAATCCTCTTGAGATACGGGTTAAAAAACAGACACAAACAAGAATCAAACATTTAAAACCTGCTGCTGTACAATCAGAATTAATCCACAGGGAGAAATGAATTTCCTTGAAATCTGGACAAATAAGCCTTCTATGTTTTCCTTTCCCCAGTGGCTCACGGTCTCTCTGGCACACACAGTCAGAAGGAAAATGCAGTTACTGGGTTCTGTTTTCAACAGAGATTGCATGAAATGCACCTCTAAAGTCTGACTTCTAAAGTAGAATACAGGATGGGGCAGAGGAGACATATTTCATTTATAGGTATATTTATCTCCAGTATTCTCAGCAGTACTTTTGATGCTTCCCATATGTAAGAGAGTGCTGTCTTGCCATAGGAAGCACAATGCAAAAACCTCTACTGTGGACTCAAAAAGGCAGCAGTGACGTTGTTGTTCTTAAGTCTCTTGATCATTACATTATCTGCCAGGCACCTTTCGAAACACCTCTAATGCACCATAGGTGTCTGTGTGTGTGCACAAGCCCTTAGGGCTACACCTATGCTGCTAGTAAATGAAACAGTAGCAGGTAATATTCCCAGGCATTGGAATTTGATAGTCTACATTGTTAAATTCCTAGAACCTGCCCTGGCACATTTTTGGCCTGAATCAATTAGCGTTCTCCCACACATGTCCCAGGAATTTGGGAGTTAGCACAGCCAGAGACCATTGCTAAGAGATGCCGTGACTTCAGTCGTCGTGTGTGGTGACAAGAGGAGCTTGGTATTATGGACATGGCTCATTCCAGGTCAGTGGGCCTCATTGCCAGAGAACAGCTCGAACGACACCTAATTTTCTAATCAAAACTGTTGCTTCTGTGCACGTCAGCCTACATCTGCTCTGTATTTAATTAGGGTACATCATAAGAGTGCTCTGCCCTGAGCAAATCGCATCAGAGCTGTACGAAAGGGCGGCTCAGGACTTTATCTGCTGGGTGACTTTATGAACCACAGCTTTCCTACACACAGGCAGGAGCTGCTCCCAAAACCAACCTCTCCAATAAGTTCCATTTGGTTCCAGCAGAGTGGAGCATGGTAAATGGGCTTCTTTGTTCCCACCCTTCTTTCTTGTTGTGAACTAGCACATCCCTGGTCTTTCTGATAATCAGAAAGAAGTTGATGTTTGCCCATCTTGCAGTCCTTTAAAGAACTCATTCAGAAGAGCATGAATTCATAACAAGCAATATAATTTCCCTCTAGAAAAAAACAAACAAACAAAAAAAAGCACTGTCTTTTCACCTCCAGGATTAAACTAAAAATCAAAGCTCAGAGTGGATTCGTCTCAAGTGAAGAGAACAGTGCCTCTGGTGTGGATTCACCCCACACAGCTTTATGTATCTAAAATAAAACCTCACATTCTCAAGGCTTCTCTGCAGCCAAAGGAACGTGATACCTGGTGTTCAGTTCATCTCAGGCCTAACTTGTGACTCCACTGATACAAGGAGCACAGCCCAGCAATAATCACCATTTCAGCATTTCAAATTAATGTCTTTTACCTGCAAACCTGCGGTGCTTCCTAATGTGTCCACTTTTGACATGACCTTTCAATAGCCTTTAACAAGCCTCACCAATATTTTTCTGTATTTTCGCAGAAAATTAACCAGTTATGTGCCTGTCAACAGCTGCAAAAACTACTGTCAGAGTTTCAGACCTGATTCAAAACGAAGTTTCTGTTCTCATGATTAAAACCCCTAAGTTTCTTACCACTGAGGTCACCCTGACTGAGAAAGTGAAGCAGACCCCTTGCAGAGCAACTATTCATCATAAATGGTTCATTCCCATATCTGTAATTTCCCCTAAAGCAATGTTGACTGGCCCTACTGCTTACTAACTTCATAGCTATCACCTGGGTAGATGTTGAACTAAGGAATTCTTCTCCCGTACAGGCTTTAATGCCACGATTCTGTATGTTGTGATCATACAAAAACTCATAGCAAAGATGAGTGNGAGGGGATGGATATGGAAGCAAGGGCACAAGAATAGCCACTTAAATTTGCATCTCCACCAAGCAGCAGCTGCAAAGGACCTGCTGCTTCCAGCCATATGGAGGAATGTATCCCAGACACTTTTACTGCTGTACTACAGCCCACTTAAATATCATTGTGATATGGATTTAAATCAAGCAAACTGCAGTTTGTACCTGTGGCATTTAAAATGTGCTTAAAATGGGATTTTTCTTCCCCGCTCTCTGACTCTATTCCTTAAAATAAATTTATTTGTGTTGCAGAATCTGAATTTACCTGTCTTTGGAAATGCTTTAGTACAGGATGTTGTGCAAAAGTGGCAATTTGTGATACTTGGGCATTTTGTAATACTGTGACTTTCCTGGTCCTGTTCGTCCTCCCTCTCCACATGCCGCTCACACAGTCAGTCACTCCTACAGCACAGCCTGTGTTTTGGCAGGCTGTGTCCTCAAAGACCACCCATCATTCCCAGTGTCTCCATTAGGATAGTGCACCTTTAGTTCACCCCTTTTTCCATGAGGTCTGCAGTCCAACAGGCAAAGGCAGCTTCAAAACGAGACCTTGCCAAGCTTATTTACAGAGAGCTAATGACAGAGAAACAATGGCGACAAGGAAGGGAAAAAAATCAATTCACCCGGTCATTTGGCAAGGAAGGAATACACATTTCCTTTCTTTCCAAGGTCTTGCTTTGGGTCCAGAGGGAAAGGTCTGTTGTGTTCAGTGGAAATAAAACTACTTATGTAGCTGAGCATCAGAAAAGCCAGAAAAGACAGTGACCTGTGATGTCTTTAAAGCAAGATAATATTTAACAGCTTTAAAAGGAAAGAAACTTTAATCTTTGAAGACCAGAAATAGCAAACTATATTATCTGTCAGTGCTATTATTAATAGTGAAAAATAACAGTAACACCTTGACAAATTCCATGCACAGCAGATTATCAGCATTAGGTGATCATTTTTTGCTGACTGGGTCTTACAATTTTTGGCCTGAGCCTACATGTCAGTCAGCAAGAAGTTGCTTATCAGGTGTGCATCCATTCCTTCACCCCCTTCAGTCGCCATCATTTTAGTATCAAGACAAAGGCACGGGATGAAAACTGTACCTTGACACTTCTTAATTTGTTGCAGCTTTGATGCTGGAACAGTTGCTGGTCTTCAAGATTCATTTTCTCAAAGACACTTCTTCCTCCTTGCTAGTGATGCCTTAGAGTGTGGATGTATGTTTGGTACCTAAGGGGCACGTTCCAAGTGCATCAACATCTTTTTGAATCTTGTTTGTACAGCCAGTTGTTGGTGATAAAATCTTTCTGTTCAATGTACAGGATCTTTTTCTTCTTTGCAAGTGATTACATTTCTGCCTAACTCTTTGGTGGGTCTCCATATTTTGAAAACACCAATCAATGCTGAAGTTACACCCACACAGTGAATTTTCTCTTTGGGCTTTGGAAAAGATGCCCTTTCTCAGATGCACTTGTTGAAATTCGAGACTTTCCAAGTGTTCCAGCAAGGATCAACTGACTGCAGCTACTTTGCTGTGTGAACACAAACTCAACGTGGCACCTCAGGCAGTGTTTGCTTCCCTTTCACTTCCCTTACCTGGGGAAGCACCCCAGGGGCTGGTTGTGGGTGATCCTGCTGACACTGGGAGTGATCCTGGGTGTATCCTCAGCCTGCTTACCCCTGGGACTCCATGCTCTGCCTTGCAGCCCCTCGTATGACCCAGGTAGGATGGACACAACGGCCTTGGGCCCCTTTGCAAGGGATTAGATGGGACTTGCCAGCTCACACAGCCTGGGCTGAGTTCTGGTTGCCTTTAAAGAAGATACCAACATGAGGTGCTTGGCTTCAGGCTGTCCTTGTGGTAGTCTTATCTTAGCTAGATGTAGATAAAGCCTTTGGCCCAAGGTGGAGCAGCATTTGCTTCCCGTGGATACCCTGGGGAGATTCACAGGAGACAGAAACATGCTGGAGAAGAACACAGCCGCTCACCCCTCCTGCCCACTTAGAAGTGAAGTAGCTGTGACGGACTGGTTAGAGTCACCTCCCAGGTGACTAAGCAAAGTCATGACTTAGAGATCTAGGTAATGCACTCCCAGAGAGACCTGACTTCAGCTTCACAAGGCGAAGTTCTAAAGAATCAATAGAAAACTTTTTAATGGAGTTGTAGAAGATTTCTGACTGCTATGCAAATTTAAAAAAAAATGGATTTGAATGACTGGTTCGGATACATTAAGGTCGTTTGCCAGAAGCTGTTGTATCTTGTTAGCTGACATCTCATGGCTGCTTCTCTGCTGTGGACCTTGACCAGTGGGAGCTTCACACAGGCTGCAAGGGCCTACCACTGACAGGCCTGTTCTAAGAACAGATTCCATTTGAGCTAAAGACTCAGGCATGACTCCAAGACATGACCCAGGGTTCATCCTGGGTGAGCATGGCAGTAGATGGCAGCAGTGCACATCACCCCTAATGCTCACGGAACCGAGGTGGTCCTGCTTGACAGAGGCCATTTCTCAAGGAACAAGACCAATCAAGGTACAAGATCAACCATAATCATTCTCCAGAGGCTCCAAAACCACTCTGCCATTTGATGCAACTACTTTTTTCCACACAGACCTCACATTACCCAAAACTGAAGGCAAGACCCCGTTCCCCAGTGCTGAGCATCTCTGGCGATGACTGAGCTTTTGGGTGTATGTCAGCAATCACAAGAGTGGATAAAACCTCTGTAATTGGGTGTTCCCTCTATGCTCACATGATGCTGAGCACTCCTGGATGCAGGGAGTCATTTTGGACTCTGCCTGGAGAACTGAGCTTTTGTGCAGTAAATGAAAAGGCAACAGCCAGGGAACTACCAAGAACCACCGATGTAAATGCAAGCACAGCTCCAGGCTGAAACACAAAGGACAGGGAAATGAAAAGCAAAGCTGATGAGCCGTCCTCAGTATTAGTACCTGTGGTTCACTTTCCCCTCCCAAGAAGATTTAGGGCCTCAGTGACAGCTGTCAATCTCACCTCCCCTGCAAGAGGGGGTTGGCTTAAGTGGTGTGTCAGGAGGGGATGGCAAGAGGGATTTCCTTTTGGTTTTTCAGGGAATTAAAGAAGATCCTGTGTCTTTAACCTTCAGGATAACCTTGTTTCAGTCTGGTTCTCATTTCTGGACTGCTCCTTGATGAGCTTTTTATGCCTGATTAATTAGCACACTGAAGGGAAGTGGGGGCTGCTCTGTTTAGCAGCTTGTGCCTCCTTCTGACTAATCCACCACCCAGCTCTACAGCTCCAGAGGGTCTGCAGTTGCCTCTTTCACGCCTCTGGTGTGGTGTTTCATTACTTCTTTCTACTTTTTGATTGTATGCTTCCTATTGATTTAGCCACATTTATTGAGGGCTAGCTGGAGACCAGTTTAATTTGAGTTTGTAGGCTTTATTTCTCCACTACCACAAAACTTTTCAAAGAAAAAAGGAAATGCAGACGCAGGAGTGAATGGTTCAGATTTATGGAGCATTATCTTCCAAAGAGTCACTTTTACAGTGTTATTGATGACAAGAAATCATAATTTTTAGGAAGATAACTTTGCATATGCCATTATTGCCAATGTGTGTGCAATCAAGAGAAAAGCATTTTTGTGGTCCTTTAATTTTTAGAAATATGAACCCATAATAATACAACTTATGCTAAATTATTTTGTGTTCCAGTTTTCCTGGGGGGGCAGGGAGGAAACACTGACCCTCTTGGTAAATCACTTTCAGCACCAACAATAAAAAGTATTGGATCAAAGCTAAGCCGTATTACCAGGGATAAAAATGAAGGCAGCTTTCTGCTCTAATACTTTTTTGGCTAAAACAGGAAAAAGTAAAACTGCAAAGCAGATGCGAATGTACAAAAAGTCTTTGGCTACTGGAGCCAGGGCAGGTGGTGGCTCAGTCAGTTTGTCACTCTCTAGGAGTTAGGGGCAGTCAGGTCCAAGTCATGGGGAAGAAACGGTGTGAGAGCCCTTGATACACCTCGTGCAGCCCGCACACCCCTGTGGGACCAGCCATGCCCTCGGTGCTGCTCTCTCCTCTCTGCAGCTCGGGCGAGGGCTTTGCCCTGGGTCGAACGGGAGCTGATGACTCAAAGTAGACGTGTCCGGGTGAGGTTCTCCAGGCTCGCCAAGGGGGCAGGCAAGGTGAGCAACTGTCCCTCCTCCTGATCACTCCCGGTGAGTCAATGAGCTTAGTGTTAGCCTCAGGGTGTGCCTGATATCCAGGTGCCGACAGGGGCGGGGGGGAACAAATCTGTGTTTGGAGAAGAAAAAGGAAAAGCTTCTTTCTGGGACTGTAAACCCACAGTTACAGCAGGGCCCCTCCAGGCTGTCGGTAGCTGATGTGGGTGTTGCCCAACCTCTTCTGGGGCAGTTTCTGAGCTTTGGTGATGCTGCTGTGTTCTCAGCAGAACTCCACCGGAGCTGCAAAATGGCACTTCGGTATTCCAGGGAAGAGCCTGCTTCATGGCATCATCCTCGGTGCTCAGGTGCTTTCCTGGATACATGATGTGTTAAATTCAGAACTCAGAGTAACGAAACTCTCAGAGAGCCAAATTCTCCTTCTTGCTGTAATTCCAGGCTTGGAGCTATGGAAAATGGTCTGGAAGGGACTTGGAGAGGCATGTTGTTCACCTCAGTTCCCAAGGCAGGATCAGGTCTTCTTATCGGGATCCTTTTTTGTCTAACCTGTTCTCAAAACCATCCGGGAATAAAAATCCACGCCCTCCCTGGGTGATCTCTTCTGGTGCTCACCTGGGCTTTGACTCACAGAATGGTGAATTCCCCCAGTGTGATGCAAGGAGAGGTTATGTAGAAAATACTCCTTTTACGGGAGGCATGGTAAAAAAAATTGGAGATAATACCTGAGTATCTCACCTGTCTGGTATTCAGACACTCAATGACCCTGGGTAACCCAGACCAGGCACTTTAGCTGTAAATAACTTCACAAAGTAACAAGATATCTACCTCTCTGTTTTTGAAAACTCTTCCAAAGCCTGCTTTGGTAGGTTGCATTTCAAAATAGAGTCCTACAGGTTCAGTGACACATGTAGCCCTGTTTCACGAGAGAGAAGTTCAGTGCTCGGCCAACCCAGCTGGGGAAGCTTTAGTTCAGCTTTAACTTTATTAAGGGAAAACAGAACAGCTCATTTTGAGTATCTTTTACCTCCAAAGTACATGACTAAACCAGCATTTTTTCCCCTGGTAAAATCCTGTTCCTCCTGGAGAAGGAACTGAACTGGGCAGACCCCTGGAAACTTTCTGCTGCACTGGAGGGCAGGAGGGTGCTGAACTTTCCCAGGCTCTGCTGAAACATGGGCTGTGTTGTGGAAGCAGAGGAGCACCATGAAACCAGATGCATGTGGTTTTCCATCCTCTTACTTTGGGTTACTCTGAGACACGGCCCAGTGAAGAGTGACATGAACTGGGGTGCAAGGAGCACTCCCTCTACCAGGAATTCCTCTGTTATCAGCAAATAATAACTATCCCTCCAAAGTATCAGTCCTGAGCCACTGCCTCTTGCTGAGGGGTCATAAATGCCATTGCACAGGGCATGAGTGAGATGCTGCAGCACAGCCTGTGTTTCTGCCACGAGGAGTGGCACAGCACAGAGCCTGGGAACATCTGGGAGCCCCCTCCACATGGACAGACCTAGAGGGCTTGGTTCCAGCCTTGCCCAGCAAAACTCAGGGTTCAAGGAGGCATAAAAATCCATCAGTGGGACAGTGTAGCATATGTAAACTGAAAAATAACCACTACTCACACTGCAAAGGAATAATGTGGTCATGGAGGATGCTGGGCTAAAAACTTCAGCAGTGTCTCCTTAAAGAACAGCAGCAAGTGGTGCCTGTGGAGAGCTCCAGGAGCCCCATCAGGCCCCATCAGCAACGGCATGAAACTTCCTTTTGCAATATATTTACTCAGTGAACCCTAGAGCTCTATCACTGGACAGCAGAACATGTACAGAGTGGACCAGATCCCTTCTCACCTTTCAGAACGGGGTCAAACACCAAGTTTAGCCCCCGGGGGCTGCGCAGGTCACTGCCAGCGAGCACCTCCCAGTTCCCATTTGTGAGGAAGTGAAACGCCTTGGTGGGCTCCGGGACTCCTGATTCCTCTTTGCACAGAACTCGAAGAACTTTCCTGTCCCCTTCACATGGGCACTTCCCTCTGCCACAGAGTGACCGTCCACCTCCTGACCGCTGCCCCGGCCGGCCACCGTGGCCTCGGGTCTGGCTGCAGTAGCAGCGGGGAAGGAATAGCAACCCAAGCAAATTTTTGTCCCCAGGGTCCTGCATTTATGTGGCACCTTGGCAGGATGCAGAGAGTGGCTTCTGAGGAGCTGATGTCTTAAAGCTCAGCACTGAGGACAGAAATATAAAAACTTACAAGAAAAATTACGTGCAATATGGCTTAGAGCAGCAAAACTACCCATTGTGCAGCCTGGTTGAGCGCAGCACAAACACATACATGTGTGCAGAGAAGGAGGGAGATTGCATTTAAATTAAACTGAATTTCCCTTTGACTCCCAGCAGCCAAAGTGAAAAATAAATTATTCACCAAGGCTTATTCCTGAAGAAGCCCTGCAGGACTGCAGGCCCAGGCCACTGCCCAGGTGTGTACTATCCACAGCTCAATTTGATGGCACTTTGCTATCGAGAGGAAACAAATTAATTTTCTTCTTTTGAAATTGGGAGACACTTGCATTAGGCCATGCATAAAATAAAAGTAAAGGGGTCCTGAAAGAAATTACTGAGAGCAGTAAGTATCCCAAGCCATAGCCTGCTGAGAGCTGAAGGAAACAGAGGCTGACATGAGAAGAAAATGCAATTTTATTCCCCCTTTAAACTGAAAGTCTTATTAAAACCACTCCTTTGAGACTGAGCATTGCTCTCTGTGAGTCAGGGCTGTTTTCTGGGTGTTGAGGGGAGAGGACAGCAAACACCTCACAGTGGGTGCCCTCCTGAGGCGACAGCATCACCTCTGAAATATGCAGGAGGAACAGTCCAAAGAGATTACCTGGACCCGAACAGAGCAAAAGAGGCTCACAGGACCTGCTGTAGGGAGATTTCTTGGGGTGGAAGCTGTTCAGATGTGCATGAGACCCCTCCTGCTGCAGGTCAGAACATCCAGAGATCACCAAAATATTCAGCTTTAAAGTTTGGGGATCAAATTAGTGATCTGCTGTGAAAAGTATGCACATTTTTGTAATGAAGATGCTGCTGTTCTAAATTTAAAAAAAAAAGAAAAAAAAAAGAGAGAGAGAGAAATTCCCAGGGAGTGAAACAAGAGAAGCAATTCCCTTCCCACCTTGTAGCCAAACACAAGGTAATGTTTTGTTTCTGACTAAAACTAAACCATTACAGGAAAAATGTTGCTTATCAGGAAGTTTGCTGCAGGTCTTTGACAGTCCAGCAGTGATTTCTCCAGGGATAACCTGCTCCCTCGTCCTTTGCTGGCGGCGGCAGATGTAGGCAGCCGCCCTGCCCTCTCCCCTGTCTGCCTTGCGGCTTGGGTTAGAGTCACAAAGGGTAAAAAATAGCCTAAGAAATGTGTGCAGGTCTTATCCTGCCTCTTCTTTTCCCTGTCAAGGTTATCGGCCCCACGCTTTTGTCATCACCAGTAAAAAGCAGCAGATCCTGACCCCATCCGAGCCCTGGTGCCAGTGCCAGGGCAGCTGTGGGCAGCCCCGTGTCACATTGGTGCCACGCTCCCCTAGGAGACAGAGGGATAACGGGGTTGCAGCAGGAATGGCTTGCTCGGGGAGCAGCATGCCTGGAAGACCTGCCATAATTTAATAGACATATTGGTGACACTTTTAATTTGGGAAAATATCTGCAAAACCAGGAAAGGAATAAAGGAGGTTGGTTTCATTTTGCTACATATCTCTTTCCAAGAGGATATTTTTGAACAGCTTTCCAATGTTAATGCCCTATTAGTGGTGAGGCAAGATCTGACAAAACTGTAATAATAGTTTTTTCATTTATGGTCTTAAAGCACTCAAATAATTTCTATCATAACTCAATGAAATTAAATTAAATATACAGAGAGAAAGTGTGGGTCAAGTTCTCTGGAGTTTGGGTCATTGCTAATAATGTAGCCAGATTAAAAAACCTTAAAGTTCATATAAAGTGAAGGGACAGGCAGAGCTTTACCAGAGTTAGGAAACTGCCGAGTGCTGAAGGAAGGGAACGAAGTGAAAACCAGACAGTGAATCATCATCACTCGTGTGTGCAAAACCCGACTGGGAATTCAGGCAGGGCCTCTTGTTTTGCTTCGCCCATCCCTTTTATTCTTTTTGCAGGTTATTAATACTTGTGCTAAGCAGCTGTTTGAGGTGTCCCAGAAGGGAACTTCCCCTCAAGATTACCTACAGCATTTTTCTTTCCCTGTAACTTCCCCCCAGTGTCCCTCCACTCAATCCCCACAGCAGCAGTGCAGGACGAGGAGGTGTTTGGCTGAGCAGGGCTTGCTGAGGTCACTTTGAGTCTTTGCTGACCTGACAGGCCCTGATTGACATCCTTGCTCTAGCTTGACATTAAGACACAACTTTAAAAATGGAACTGGATATTTAAGGGTACATTATAAAAATGTAGAAGGGGAGAAAATGGTGAGGAAGTTTAACCAGATAATTTCTTCTAAGCCATGTATTCTTCTTCTAGATCTTTTAAAAAGGAGGGACAGCATTGGCAAAAGATATTTTCTGGCTGGCAGGTAGAAAGGAGAGTAGAAGACTTGAGGGTAACCTCTCTAAGAAAGGTGTGATTTTTCACCCTTTTTTTTTGGCAGACAAGGCTATGAATTGCAAGTAGCATTTCTGTTTCATTGATTGCATTTGCAGTGGGTTTGCCCAGAAGCAGCAGACTAGCTGGGGTTTAAATCACAGTAAATCAGAAGTCACCAAGGCAAGGGAGATAAGAAGCCACTGCACTCCAGGACAGGTCAGAATGGGGTTTGTGGTGATGGTGAGCGCTCAGGACGGATTCTGAGCTGCAGCTGCCCATGCAGCCCCAGCAAACCATCTCAGCACATCACCCCCAGGCTCAGCCCAGCACCCGGACCTGGCTGGCAGGCTGGGGGGCCCCTCACCTGCAGGGCATCTGCCAGCACAGCCCGGGCATGGGGTAAAGAGTAGTCACAGCGGCAGCAGCAGAACCTGGAGGGGTAAAAAATGCCCATTATCTCCCAGTCTGCCTTTAGCACAGCCCACCTGAACACCTGTAATTTTACGAAGACAGGTTACTGCACTCTTCAAGAGTACTGCTTCTGGCAAAAACAAAATAAACCAAAGAAAAAAAAGCCCAAACCCAACTTTACTTTAAATTTCACCCTCTCTGGCAGGCATCATATTTTTAGAAGCACTTACCCCCATGTTAATACTTCCTGGACGTGCTCAAACACTGTCTGATGTTGCATTGAGGCAAATTAGTGAAGATGAAGGCTCATAAATCCTGAGGAACTACAAAACTAATTAAAAGCCTGTGTGATGTACTTGTGTGCAGAGCAATGGTTTGCAGGTCTGTGTTTTCCAGATACCCCAAACGAGCTGTGCTTGCTGCAGGGGCTGAGGAATGGGTCTTGCTTTCCCAGGTCCCACCACATCTGGAGCTCTGGGGAGCCTGGGACAGGCAGCTTCAGGAGGCTCCATGCCGTGATGCCATCACCTTGTTTCCTTCTCAGTACAGCTGTGTTTGCTGGGATCACCAGCATGCCAGGGAGCTGTCACACCCCATCCTCCTTGGTCTCAGCAAATCCTCTGCCCATCCTCGAGTGCTTCAGCGACAGGATGCAGATGGTCCAGAGCTCACTCCCTGCTCCTGTGCCCTTCCTGGTGGCAGAAATGGCACCGTGAGGGATGTGTCCTGGGATCATGGATGTGGGGGCAAAGCTGCCTTTTTCCTCCTTTGGCTCTTCCAGTCACAAAAGACAAGGATCTCGTAGTCCCAGCAATAGGTTCATAAACAGGCTCTGAGTCCTGGACACGTTGTGACCCCAGGCTGCTTGGAAGAAGAAAAATGGAAATAACAGAAGAAAAGCTGCTCTTGACTCCTCACATGGTGACTGGTACCAGGAATCAGCATCAATCAGCAAGGGGTTCTTCTCCCATGAGCAGTTCAGGAGTGCTCAGCAGGCACACCTGATCCCACAGGTATTTGTTCCATGGCTCCTGATCCTTTACAATATTGCATCACTAAATAAAATGCTGCACCTAAACACACAGGTGAGCCTCTCCACGCTGGCCAGGGGATGTGCTTGCAGGTGGAGTCAGCCAGGGATGGCTTTCGTGGACACACTAGCAAGCCAGCTGAGAATTCTGATTATTCTGAGTTTGCACAGTTATTCTCAAGAATGAGTCAAACAATTAAAGCAAAACCCTGTGCTATTTTTTCCTAATGAAAAACTTACTGGTTTAGGGTTCTAAGCCCCTGGCTAGGAACCTTCTTTTTTCCTCTTCAGGGCTTAGTACAGCAGAGCCTCCACTGACCCCAGCTGAAGGTGTCTGCACATCATCTTCAATTTAGGCTCTGCTTTTGACAGTTCTTAGACTTAATATGTGTCTCTTGCTGTAAAAATTACTTTTGTCTCTCTGGGGGAATGCAATGAGTTTGAAAAAGATACCCAGAAAATAAATTTCCTTTTTCCCTTAAAACTTCAGTCTGAAATATTGTTTTGGAATAGAGAAGCCAGAATGGAAAGGAAGTCCCACACTGAAACCACCAAAATCCTATAGGATTTAAGGGAGTGAGATTGTCTGAGTCGTTCCTGTGGGTGTATGTTTTCCCTGTGCTCCCCTAAGAGCTGATTCCCAGCATGTGCCAGCTCAGGGTGGGGAGCAGAGGGGGAGATGTGACTGTGCCTCCACAATGCACCTCATTGTCTTTTCTTCTCTTACAGCTGTTTTTGTGAGTGTGGGTTTTGAGGGACTCTGCGTGTGGGTTTTGTGTGCGAGGAGATTGCAGGGATTTAAAGGGCTGTGTTTGGGGGAAAGCTAAACTCAGCCTCCACGTTTGCACGCTTTGGATTACACACCAAGGCCTTGCCCACTCACTTTGTGTTGGCTACAGTTTTGTTCAGGCAAAAACTCACATGGGAGCATTCAGACTGTCCACATGTGCAAACTGGAGGATTAGCTACCTAACAATTGGTCCAAAAACACAGAATTGGTGATTTACAGGCTCAGCCAAAATAACAGGTCACATTCTCTGATGGAAGAACTTGGCATTGCGATACTGAAATCGGAGGAGCTTTGCAGATTTACACCAGCTGAGGATTTGGGCATAGGTGTTTCCTGAGTGAGAAAAATCTGAGGGGAAAGAACTACTCCATTCAGTTTATTTTTACAGAGCAGAGTCTACAGAAAGTGGTCACTTTGCCAAAGAAGCCAGAATCACCTCACGGTTGTTGGTGCATGAGCAATAACGCCTTAAGGGGATTCACAAATTTGTGCTGTGACAAAATTCTACCACTCCCGCCAAGAAACGGGAACCACTGCAGTTTAATATCCTTTTTTCTTTTCCCAAACAGAGGTATAAGTGGCATTTTTGTACATGGAAACTTCAGCCCCACACTCTCACCCTGCTAATGCAGACTGCGTTTGCAGTTGCAGTGAAGGACCACGTCCCACATAATTGCATGAGGCCACACGTGCACGAGCCTTCCCAACGCCAGGCTGTCACTTCCACACGAAATGTGCTTCCCGTGCACTTTGCTTGCTTTATTTTCTTTCTTTCTGAGCTCATCACACAATGTTGAAAGTGTAGGGCAGCCTCTGGGGCTGCCTCATTTATCCAGGGTGTCTCCCCTTCCCTCATGATTCCCACCTTGCTTCAGCAACTTGTAGCTGTGGGATGGGTTGTTGGGATGGAAATGGTTTTGCAGAACCCACAATCACTGGAGTTTGAGACCTACACTTAAAATGTGCCTATAACATGTCTGTTACTCACTGCTTTGTTTCACTGGGTGTGTCATATGCCATTTTCCCTTAACGAGGAGCTGTTACAAGGCAAGTTTATTCACCCTTGCCGGGTGTTGGAAGATCAGACCACGTGGGGTGACAAGATTACAAACACTTTGCTGGAGGGCTGAAAATACTCTGGAATGGGATGAGAGATTTAACATGTTCACAGAGCCACAACTTGCCAGTGAGAGGAAAGTGGTACCATTCCAGAGAGCGGAGGAAACCATAACTGGGCAAGGATGAGATGTGTAAGTTACAGGAAATATTAAAATTCAACAAAATCTGCTCTGACACCCAAGCCTCAAATAGCGCTTCTGGGATGGATTAATTATTCAGGCAGAAATCCGCACCCACCCAAGCTTGCTACCTGCAAATCTGCCAAACCCAGCCCAGCACTGCTCCTTCAGATGCACAGCCACCCTTAAAGCATTTGTATTAAAATTGTACAGCTCTTTGGAGACACTACTGCGGCGGGGTGGAATGTGAACACCACTGCAAGCAAATCGCAGGTTTGGCAGGAGGTGGTGAGGAGCCATGTGCTGGGAGCTCCTGAGAATGTGGGCAGCAGAACCAGCTGCATGGGGAGAGGGGCAGCCCTGAAGAGCTCAGAGCAAAGGGAGCAGAAAAAGTCAGCTTCATGAAAAAGCAAACAGGCTGTCCTTGGAGAAGGCTACAAGGAGAAACATGAACTTGCACTCAGTTGCGCAGGATGTTACAACCCCAGCTCCTCTTGAAAGTCCCTTTCTGAAAATCCTAGAGAGCAGTATCCAATAAAGAATATTACCAAAAAAAACCCCCAGCTTTCCTCTACTTGTGCGTCTCACTTCAGACACACAAACTTTTTCATTTGTAAGGTTAATCTGTTTCCTTCTTGTAGAGTCGAGATGAGGTTTTCTGCAAGGTCCAAGTAGGTAACACATGCAGTCCTGTGCCTTCTGCTGCGTGGGCAGCTGCCACCTTCCTAGGAAGGCCTGTTTCAGTAATTTAACCTAAAAATTGTTGGCTATTCAAGAGACATTAATGAGGACTCTCGCTTTTCCTGGTCCCTTCCTGTGGCATATTGATGGCTCTTACTGAAGATCTCAGAACAGGGTATAGAGAAGTTGCTGAGCATGACTAACACTGGAGATAGTGGTGGAATAAAAAAGTGCATCTGCCTGGTGCTTTCTCATCTTGCCATAATACGCAAATTTGGATTCAGGATCCCCAGAGTCTGAGGCCCAGTTTTTTTAGTTCTAGCCTTAATCTGGTCTCAGACAAGGAGGCTGGGTTGCCCCAGATGGTCTCACGGCGATTTGCGGTAGGAATGGGATCGGTTGTTTCCTTACGAGAACCGTGACAACCTGGAAAGGGGAACTCACAGCATCTGCACACAGAGGAGATTTCAACATCACACATAGCCCAAGCCTGGTGAGTAATGAAAGCCAGGGGGGCAGAAGGTCACAGGCTTGTGCAAAAGAGGTGAGAGACACTACAGAAGGTGGAAGTGGGTTTCCTAGTAATGAAAGGTTCAGAAGAGCTGAGATGACAGCGAGCAAAGATGACAGGGAGGATGTGGGAGACTTCAGGATGATTTTACCTCAAACTGCAGGATGAAAACATGAGAGGAAATATATGAGGAAACATTACACAAGCTCTAGGGAAAAATAAACCAGAGATCCCTATAAGAGATTTAACCTGTGTGTCCCTAACACCTTACCCACACCTCTGCACTTTGGGAAAGTTCAACCATGAACTCGCTTGCACCTTTGCCCTCTGCCCCATTTCTTCTGAAGGATAAAAAGTGTGAAAGAAAAATGAACTGGTAGGAGGAACGTTCTATAAATCATCCAAGAAGTAGAGATCTGACATAATTTTTAACTTGTATCTTGCTGTTGATAAGAAGGTGATTTCCAAATCAATAGACCTTAAAGAGAGATACTCTAAAGGCCTTCAGGAAAATTTTACATGCACAAAGGCAAATTTGCAGAACTGGACCCTAAGTGGAAATAAAAATGGTTCAAGCAATAGTATAGAATGCTGAAAAAGCGTTTAAGCAACAGTAATAGAATTTGTTGGCAAAACTTAAATATGACCACAAAGAAAGGAAGCATATGCACAGTCAATCACCTTAATACCACTACTTAATGAAGGGGATTGGGAATTAGGAAGAGTTGGATGACATAAAATCAGAGCAGGGGAGGATGGAATGAAGAGGCGATGCCTGTTACCCGGAGATAAAGGGGACACAGAAAAAGAAGAGATCATGAGGGTATCTAGGCAGCTGCAGAAAATCATCCTGCAGAGCAGTGTTTGTGGTGAGAGCAGGGAAAGTGCCTGTGTGTGTAGGAGTGCATGAATGAGATGAATCATTTTCAGAAGCAGAGTCCCGTGAGCAGCAGAACCAACGTAGCCCTTGGACATAAAGCTCAGGACTGACTGACTCGATTTATTGATGTCTCACAGGGGATGAGCTCATACAGCAGGTTCAGTGGGAGCACTGACAAAATCATTTTCCTTAATCATTTTCCTGAACCCAAGCACCTCTTTTCCTAAGACTTATAAGCACTTAATATCTTTCAATGCACTGACAAATGGGTTGAAATTGGATAACAAGTCCAAGGGATATTAGGGAGAAATAGATAACATTCTATAATTTTATTTTTTAAACCATAGATTTTTTAATTGCATTTATCTAGTAAATTACTATGAGTAAGTTGAAGGTGATGGATGCTCCCAGTTCCACAGCCCCATGGTCTTGGAGAGCTGGGTTATCCTCACCACGTGCCATGTGAATATTCAGCCTGCTGTAATTGGTGATGGTGCAACCAGCTCCATCCCTACGACAAAGGCAATTAAAAGACTCTGGAAGATTTTATTACCTGGAATAGCTGAAACATTGTAAATGTGCTAAAGTACTGATAAAAACTTTTCTGATATTTTCAGGCATTTTACTACTTCTTACTTTTCAGCAAAGGCCACGAGAGGCATCAAAGAACGGCCACAGTGGTGACTGTCCCCGTAATGTCCCCAACAGCTGCAGTCAGGAAGTTCTGCTAAAAATTCCATTTTCCTCTGGGAGAAAAATTTGTGTTTCTAGGCTTGAGTACTTTGAGCAAAATTTGTATGTCTAAATTGAATTGGTGAACATTTTAGCCAAGTTTTTCCAAGGGTTTTTACATTCAACTTCAACAAGTCAAAGAATCAAGGCCAGTAAAATCTTACGTCCTGAGGGATAACCAAGAAAAATGTTTCTAGAAGCTTCTAGAAAATACACTTAGCACTGTGATTGAACCCTGAAGAAATTAACCTCAGAAAAGACTGAAAATTAGAGCTCTCTATAGATTTGCTAATTATTCTATGAAATTGAATGGGGAATCTTAAATAGCCGTTAGACTTAAGTATACATTTTCAGATCCATTATAATTACTTCTCATCTACATGAAAGTAATACCCTAAATAGAGAGTGCTGAATGATTGTAAAGGACAGTAAAGTCCCTGTCCAGAGATACTTAGAATCAGTGCAAATATCAGATGAAAGACAGGGGTAAAATAAGCAAGAAAATGAGCATTACTATAGCAGGTAGATGGCTGTGCTGGGTAGAAAGGGTTTTCTCTTCCTGCAAAATATTTGAGAATTTTAAAATGTTCCCAACATGCATGCAGAGGAAGGCAAATCTTTTCAATGTGTTTTGCTGAAACTATTCAAAAAAAAGCAAATAACTAAACAGTTTGGTTTCCAGCAACATCAAAAATTATTCCCCAAACTGAAAGAAAAATTTGAAAACACTGGAAATAGCCAGAAGCTGGATATTTTCTGCTTTGGGTTTGTTTCTTTTAAGTAACTGGAAAGTTCCTTCCAAAAGAATAGAAAAAGTAAAAATTACTTTTGTTTGTTTGTGTGTTTGCTTGCTTGCTTGCTAAATATTTTGTGGGGAAACACTTGTGACTCACAGCTCACCAGACTTTGGAATCGAATTGCCAGAGCCTGGGAACTCCTTTCTGGCTCTGTCCAGGTCTCCACTGCTCGTTAGCAACTCTGGAAACTCCAGACCAGCTCAGTGCAATGTCCTGCACTTAAAACCATCTTTGTTACTCCATGCCAAGTTTCCAGCAAAGGAGTAGAATAATTTTAATTTTTTTTTTTCATCTAAGAGTGGTCAGCCACCTGCCTTGTCTAGATCAAGAAAAGCCTCTTTTTTTTGTGCAGCTGCACTGGGGAAAGGCCGTGTGCCTTTGCACCCTCGCATGGAAGGGCTGGCCCTGTACCTCTGTGTCTGTTCAGCAGACACGAGGGCAAGCAAGGACAGGCTTGTTACAGGCAAGGGCACAGGCAAGTAGACACCAGAAAAGCAGAGCTGGTGTATTTATCATGAACTTGGCGTTTGTAGTAGCTGAGTACAAAATCTGAAGAACCACCCAGCTGTCAAAAAATGATTCATTTTTTTATCTTGTCAGACACCAGGAAAGTGTTTCTCTTTAGTAAGGAACAAAATAAAACTGCAGTCTCACCTTTCCAAGCAGCCCCTTCTGAATGGTGGGTTTGGGGTGTCATTTGTGGGAAGAGTCAGGGTTTGGTCTTCAACTAAACGAGTGAAATCCCTGGGCTTTGGGGTACAGGAGCTACACCACTCTCTGGTTTCACAGGATGTGGTTCCAGGGCTTATCCCCAGGACAGAAAATTCAATAAATTAACTGCTTGTCTGAGCAAGGACTCCCATATACTGATGGTGNGGGGAGGGGAGGGGAGGGGAGGACAGGCAGTCATAGGTCTAAAATCTTGCAGGACAGAGGAACTGGTTAGCTGGTTTGGGACCAAGGGGCTGCATCAGGTCCTGGACATTCACACGCAGCAGAAAGCTGCCCATGGCATAACTCCAGCTGGCAAGGAATATTTCTTCCATTTCTGCATCGTTTTCGCTCAAATAAATTGTTGTTAAGCTATGCCTAAAATCTATGAAAATGGCCAGAGGCACTTCATTGACAGCTATAGCAATTCTATAGGATTATTGACCCATCCTCAAGAATCTAAAAGAGAAACGAAGCCACAAGGAGAGACGTACGGAGCAGCCCAAAGTACAAAATAAATACATTCGACTCCATTGCTGAGAGCCCCCCCCTGCCCATGGGGGCCACTCGTAATGGCCACAGAGAATCCAACTGCCTTCAATATTTGTTGATACGGAAACAATCTGTTTGTTTATTAATTTTTAGAAAATGTTATGGCATTTGTACAAGGCAATATTGGTTTGGCTGCTATAGATCTTGCACAGGCTGACTCCTCTGTTTAACTTTCTATATTCTAAATAGGTCCCATTGACTTTCATGAGTCTGCTTGTAAGTAAAGATAACTTAGAGGATCAAAGCCCTATAAACTGTGTCATTAAATTTTAAGAAGTCAGAAGCTGCATGTTCTCTTCCCTGGCTGTACCAGCCTCTCCCATGAGTGCTAATGAGACCAGTTCTCATGTCACTGTTCTCTGGACATCAGAAGACACAGATTTGATTTTAGGCTTGATTGCACAGATGAAAATAAGCAATAACTCATGAAAATCAGTGTAGGTACACATGGCAGTCAAAATACAGCTGATGAAGTTCATGTTCGTGCTTAGAACCTTCCTGAAGTTCAGTTCTCTGCTTAAAACACACGATGCATCTGGTCTGTACAGTAGGTTAGTAGAGCTCATTAGAATTGATTCTCCAGGTATTTGTCAAGAATTAGAGGAGAAGAAAAAAAAAAAAAAAAAACACAAAAACAAAAAAAAAACCTATGCTGAGATTAACAGAGTGATTCAACTCAGAAATGTGTGCGAAAAATGACTCAGATTTTAGCCAAAGTGACTGTCTCCTCCATCCCTTGTAGGAGAGCTTTCCTGGAAATCAGGCAGGGTTTTACTGATAACAGGGTTTCCTGAAGTAGGAAGTGAGAAAAGAGAAGTGGGGACGACTCTGTCTTTCTAGAACCTTTTCAAGCCAGTGCAGAGGAATGGAAGAGAAGCGGATGAAAGCATCATCCCAACACTGTGTTTTTACTATCTTCACTGTCTTGTGTTATCTTCAAAACAAATTAAAACGATGGAAGCTGCTTAAGAACCCCCAAGACAAAGATTGTTCCAGCAGATGCTCTTTGGCTCTACCTAAAGTGCAGAATGGAGGACAATTTCCAGTGGCTCCAGGACTGGACACTTCCCACCACAAGCACCCCTGGCCGTAGTTTCCACAGCCAAGAGAGGCTGAGGGAGTCCTGATGCATCCCAGCCAGTTCTGCCAACGGGGAGAGGGGGGCCAGCCCCACAGGGCATTCCTGGAGCCACTCTGCCCTGCAGTTTCCATGTGACAGCTCAGAGGACGTGACAAACATCCCGGGTGGGACTTCTTGCTCCCCTCCCAAGCTTTCTCGCAAGGCGCCGTCCAAGATGACCAGAACTGAGTCACCCCTGCAGCCCTTGGCTGTCGCCTCCTTGCAAAGGCACAGCTTTCCCTGAATTCTGTGAGCATTCCTGCAAAATGGGGTTTTAGCCAAATAAAGAAGCCAGAATTTGAAGGAAGGTGAATGGGAAAGAAATCAAGAGGCAAGCTCGTGTCACCACACAGCAGATGCTGCTTTTCAGGACAAGACAGGGAGTAGCACCGAGTGCAGGTTCCAGGCAGCACCAAAACCCCGGGGGACACCTTTTGCTGGGACAAACGTGCCTGGAAAGGTGGAAGGTAAAACAAGCATATCCTGGATAGGGGGCACTAATAAATCATTCATGAAAAGAATAGGAAACATCATAGCCAGGGCAAAGGGAATGCTAATTTGCTTTGCAACCTGATCAAATGGAATGACTGGCCTTGAGGGATGCAGCCATTTTGGGGGTTGATTGCTGCAGTTAATACAGAGCATTAACTTTGCAGCTTTGCTCCAGGCGGAACTTGTCCCAAGTGATCTAAAACTTTCAATGCACTTATTCTATCAGAAGATTTGTGTGTGTGTGTGCGACTGCCTAATTAATGAGTTTCTTTTCAATATTAATATGCAGAAAAGTTTACTGCCTCAAAGGTGTGTCAATATATACATTTTTCTGGTTAAAGAAGCTTGCCTTTGGCTATTCTAAAATATAAAAACTATTAATTAAAGTATACAGTGCTTTAGGAAAAAAAAAGAGATCGAATTGCTGAAGTCTTTGGGGAGAATTGCTACAGAATTTATGCCAAATGTCTCAATTAATTGATATGCTAAAATGAGCAACCTGGAGTATTTCAGTAAAGATTTTTCACAAGGCTTCACCTATTCCCTCCCAGCCATCAAAGAATACTGTTGAGTGATTTCAGACCAGGTGGAATCAAGAAAAAACAAATGCGCAAACTCCTCCCAAACCTGTTGAGTTGCTCCTTTCCCTGCACAAGGAGCTGCAGGACCTGGAAAGCGTGGAACCCTCATGGAGCTGCGGGTTGTGCTCGCCCCACCTCAGACCTGTGCCTGGCAGGGGTCAAATGCCACCAGGTTGGTCCTTTCCCAGACATCCTCTGGTTGGTGCCTTCCGAGGCTGGCACGGCCCGTCCCGACAGGAACAGCTCATTGCAGAGGGCAGCCCATCCTCAGCAGCACTTCCCACCCTGCGCCCGGACCCGGGAGGCACCTGCAAGGATGGAGGGGAAGTGACATTATTGCTTTCATTTTTGCATATGGGAAACTGGGTATGAATGCAAGACAGGTCTCCAAAGCAATTTCTTCATTATTTTGTCTTGCCTAAAGAGCTTCAAAAACAATTTTCTCCAAGTGATTTTTGTCAGAGGTTATAGAGGAAGCCTCTGGAAAAGCCAAAGGCCAAGAGCTGTGTACAAAGCCAGTATTTTAACTGTATTACTATTCTTTCTTCCCAGTGGGTGCCTGTATAAAATATTTACCGTATTATACTTCCCCTTCTCAAATTTCCCAAAGCATATGATATTATCCTTTCCTACCTGGAAAATCCTGCCATAAACCTCCACCAGTGACTGCTTAATATGCTGAGCACAGCCTTGCAAAGCTCTTCAGAGAGCCCTCCCAGCCTGTCTGGACCCCAAATTACTGCCTGCAGACACTACAGCAAACATTCCAGGAAAGTGGAAGGAAATAAAGTCTCGTATCTTAATCAGTCTGATGAGCTGGTGAGGGAAAACAGCCGATGTCCATGGAGCAAGGCTGGAGTAAAGGACAAGATATTGTGGCTGCTGTAACAGTATAAACAGCCCATGAGTGTCTTCTCACAGTGGCATGCTCGGGAAATTTGGGTGGGTTTCTTCAGCAAAAATCTTCTGGCCAGAAAACCCTTATTTTGCAAATACAGTGCTATAGTTTTGGGGTTTTTTTATCCTGAGCAGGTGATTATTATATTTCATGTGAGGGGTTTCCATAAGCACAAGCTGGCTGGTGGCTATGAGGT
Source organism: Mystacornis crossleyi (assembly GCA_013400655.1). Taxonomy (NCBI): domain Eukaryota; kingdom Metazoa; phylum Chordata; class Aves; order Passeriformes; family Timaliidae; genus Mystacornis; species Mystacornis crossleyi. The sequence continues at coordinate 7,215 of VYZQ01023090.1, read as the reverse complement.
GATAGAAGTAGCTGGTGCAGAGAGTCTTTGGGCTCCTTTAGTTTTCTGCTTTCTGGGGCTAAAAGAAGGATGGGAGAGAAAGCCAGGAAAAGAAAAAACTGTGAAATATGCCTTTTCTTTCTTCCCCAGCTCCCTGTACTTGCAAGGCAGGTCTTCGCAATATAAGAGATAAGCAGCTGCTCAACGTAGGAGCAGTAGAGTTTAAAAAAAAATCATGTGCTTTATAGATGTTATTTGATCTCTAATAAATACACTGAATATGGGATTTTCGCATGGTGCTTTGATCTCAGGGAAGCATATTCCAGCCGAGTTGCTGCCACCCCTCTAATGAGTGGTGTTGGAGGCCCTACACAAACCGCGGCTGGTAAAAGTGGGGAGGAAGAATGCAAACTCTGGCATCCCTGCTCCAAAGTAGGTCAAGCTCCTCCAAAGGCACCGGCACCACGTCACTGCTCCGTGGTGGCAGACACCCGTGCAGGATGAAGAGCTGCCCGAGCAGGAGAGGTGTGAGGGGGCTCAGAGCAGCTCCATATGGCTCAACCACGGTCACAGCTCAAGTCAGAGCTCTGGCAGCCCAGGCTGAGAGCTGCAAAGGACTGAGACGTTGCTACAGCAGATGCCTCACGTCTGGTATAAACCTAGCCTGGACTCGCTTGCAAAATCCGAAACTGCCAGCAGAAAAAAAAAAAAAAAAAAAGTTTTTTTAATTCTAGGACTGATGCATAACTTGGCCCTTGCAAGGTTTTAGAGGCTGTGCTCCAGCTGTATTCAGCTGCAGCCACATCCAGGAGCCTTCCAGCCCTGTCCAAGTGTGACTGCTCACACAGGTGCCTCCCTGGCTCTGCAGGAACAGACACTGGGCTCTCCAGTGAGTTCTGACGGGGTGCCAGGCACTTGGAGAGCCAAGCTGCCTTATCTGCACAGCTCAGAAGACTCCCCACACACATGGGCTTTTTAGGATCAGGAACACCTGTAGGTCTAGGGGAGTCCTAATTCTCAGCTGACATGTAAGGTGCTGCAATCACATTACTAATAGACCAGCTAAAACAGGAAAGGAGCCTTTACCTGCTGCCAGCTCCTGTAATAACGTGTCCTAAGAGCACTTTCTTGCTCTTTCAAGTCATGCACACACAAGTTACTTTACAAAGTGGTCTCTTGTCTGAGCCTCACAAACTTGTTTTACTTATAAGGTGTCTTAGATTGGAGCAAGGACTGCCAGAGGGGAAGCAGGGTTACACGGGATTGCACCACAGAAACCACCCAGCTGCAGTGGATTGCTCTTTTTGCCATGGGCTGACTTGCTTATGCAGGTTTGCACTGTTATCAAATGTTTGTTACGACACGGGAAAAAATTCTGAGCTGAGCCAGGCCTGTTCTGTGATCTGGATTATCCACTCTCTGCTTCCCCACCGGAGCTTTCTGGAGAGTTTTCTGTACTAAGCAAAGAAACCCTCATCCTGAAAAGCCCATCTGTGGGAGAAGAGACTGGCAGCAACCATCTTTAAAGAGAGTTTCTCAGGCACCTGGAGCAGCATGAAAGATGTTGTTAGTCCTTCCTTCTGTCCAGTCCTTCAGCTGGACAGACTCAGATAGGATAGGCCTGAGTGCCAGCCTATGGGCTCTTAGCCTCTCTCTAATTCCTTTCTTAACTTGTCAGCTGACTAAGGGACAGCATTGTGTTTCTGCTTATTATTTGAAATTTTAGAATGGAAATGGCACACCTGAAACTTTGATAGTCTGTCTGCAGGAGATGGGCTGGGATTCAAGGAAACTGCTTTTAATCCTGTCTGTTGGGTGTGGGTTTTCCCCAAATCTCATTTCCTAGTGTAGGTTTGGATGGCTTCTAACTCCAATTAGCTTTACAAAATAAAAACAGAGGGCTGAGTTTCAGAGGATGTCTTGCAGGGGGCAGGGGCATCACAACTCAATGTTGGGCAAGGCTTTTCTATCCTCCACACCTCCCTTCCCTCCAGGAATTAGGATTTTACCTCCTAAAACATGAGCTTTTTTACAAGCAGTTTAAGGGCTCTTCCACTCTCAGGGTTCACCATTTTCTGGTTTTTGCCACATCCATGCTGGCTGGAAATCTTCTTCTCTTAATTAATGCTGGAACTCTGGTATGTCTATATGACTCCAAGGTCTAGGGTTTTAAGAAAAATGCCAGGTGTCATGAAGCTCCTCATAAAATCATGACAGTTAGCAAGCTGAATACACAAAGAACAGCCTTGTATCTTTTTTTTCTCTGAAGTTGCTTCTATTTTAGTGTAAGGAATCCTAGAAAGAAAAAGAGAAAAGTGTCCACAAAAGATCCTTGTGTCATGAAGCAAACCCTGGAATAAAAGTCTCAGCTCTGTTCCCCTAAAAAGAGGTAGGCTCTGAAGGTGCAGTCTATCAGACAATACACCAGTTTGTAAAGGTACTGGAAACACTTGTTGGAAAAGCCAGAAGCTGCCAGTTGAAAACGAAGGGTTTAAAATGTTAAGGATCAAAATACAGCAACATTAAACCCTTAAAAAAGGAGGGTAAAATTGAACAAAGAATCCAGACTGTGACTGGTTGTTCTCCAGTAATTCTGAAACCTGGCTAAACATGGAAAGAGAGGCCCCGAAACTTCTCCTGGACAGAACTGGTGTTTCTAACTTGAAAAGATGATGCTGGATGTTTGACTTTTCCTCACAAGCAGATTATTAATGTTTTCTCAGCACTGGTGTGTCACAGAAGTTAAACCACTATTATGAAGAACAGTGTCATTTTGTAAGCTGTGAAATGTCTGTGGCAGCAAAGTCTGCGAGGACTGTCCCCACACAGGGGCCTGCCGTGGGTCATCCCCATCCATGGAATATTGTAGGTGCCTGTGGAGGAAAAGTGGGGATATTGTCCTGTTTGTTATCATTCCCAGGAATAAACTCCTCCATTAACCAGGGGTGCTTGGAGAGCTGTTAAATTGTCTTTGGATTTGGGTTTTTTTTCCACTGACAATAACTTTTTCAACATCGCAGGCCTCTGTGGCCGGTTTAATCCTGGTCATCCTGCTCCTCTGACTGCTGGGGCTGATCTAGAGCCCGGCTACCGTGGGGCCAACCCTCTTAGCAAGGTTCTTCTTCAAGGGAAAGAGCTGATAACCCAAATTACTTGGCAGCTCGAAGAAATTCTAGCAGGTAATTTTTACAGTGCTGTCAGTCACCCTCAGCCCCCGTGGCTGCACTAGTTGCTCTGAATAACTACAGTAGCTCTGATCATGAATTACTGTGATTTGTCAGCAGTAATATAAACCCAGGGAGGGTTTTGATGCTTTTGCCAGCAACGTGTGAAAGAAAATATTTGAGTGAAGTTGTCTAAGCCAGGTTGGGTAAAGAAAAGGGAGTTTAAAAAGCCAACCTGACCTGCCCAGATTTATTTCATGCAGTGTTGAAACCAGCCCACTGCCTGGATTTAAGACCAGTGGATATATTTAGTCTTCTTGAATAACTCCTGATGGGTGTTGGACTTCTTCCCCCTGGAAATTATAATACAATTCTACATTCCATCTAAATAATGCAACAACCTACTGTAATATCTCTTTTCTTGGAACAGTTGTGTATAACACTGGAAAAAACAAAGCATGTCTCTGAAAACAAAAATGTCCTTCTGACAACAATTGCTACAATTTGGACAGTGGGAGTTTTTCCACTGCTGGGGAACAGAGCAATACCACAAGAAGCAGGAGACGGGGAATCCACGCTGGTCCTCACATTTCAGATCCTGACCTCTCTGCTGAACCGTGCAGAAATTTAATGGCAAAGAGCTATCCAGAGCCCTTCCCAGGTTACTGCTGGAAAACCTGAATGATGTTTTTTGGGGCCAAGTGGAAGTTCTTGAAGTTTTCTGAGCTGATCTAAAGAAAAAATCAGGTAGCTGCAAAGTGAATAGTAACGATTTTCATTGCTATTATGTGTATAATTATATAGATGGCTATAGACATATGTAGTAAAGCACGTAATTACACAGCCAGTTATACATATATAATCACATCTATTTTTTCAATCACCCAGGTGTTTGGAAAATTCCTGTTAGAAGTTCTCATACTGCAGTGAGACCTTGAAGAAGGATGACCACATTTACCTCTGTGCCTCAGGAGCCTCTTGCAGAATTTGGTCCGGTTTGTCCCTGGACTCTTTTATAAACCTGTGTCCTCTGGAAGGAGTCTGAAAGGACGGTGCTCCAGTGTGCATTGGGCTGACTTTTCTTCCTCCTGCATCTGCATATGCTGTGTGACAGGCAAGTGGCTGAAGGTTAATTGTTACTCCAGGATATTACGTTCCTTCTCTTGTTAATTCTGGGGACAGGATGGGGAAAGAAAATCCCACATACTTTAAACCTTGCTGCAAACGTCTCAATGGCTGCTTAAAACAAATGTTTGTCTTAAAAGAAAACAAAAAAGGGAAAACAAACAAAAAAGCAAAGACAAAAAAAAAACACAAAAAACCCAAACAAAACCCCAAACAAACAAACAAAACCAGTCCAAAGGTACTTCTCCTTTATAAAATCTTACATTAAAAAGCCAAAATTTTTACCTGGTGCTTTTGGTGTGTTTGTAGCTGACAGAATAGGTCCAAATCAGGTATATCTAATAACTTTTTTTGTTGGGGCTTTTTTAGTGTTATCAGAAACTTTATTTCTTTGCCCCTGGTAATGTCAGAGCTTCTCTGTAGCTTAAACCCCTGTTTAGCAAGGTCAGAATCACTACAAGTTACTCCAAGTATGCCAGGGAGGTGCTGAGGCAAAAGAGGCATCTCCCAGTTCTTTTTTTTATTCTCCTGAGTAAAGGAGAAGCCTATTCTGCTCATTCTACCTGCAAACTCCTCGGGATGGAAGGGAGGAGCAGGAAACACGGGAATGGGAAGAAGAGAGCGCAGGGGGCAGAGGCTGGCTGGAGCTTGGGGTGGCCCGCGAGCTCCTGCCCACTGCCTGGCCGCTGGGAATGATGCAGCAATTTGAGCTTTTGCCGATCCCCGAAAGTGTTTCCTGCACGGGCTATGGAAGAGATGATCCATTTCCAGCCCCGCTGAAAGGGATCAGGGGGGCAAGGGCAGCTGAAGTGGCCGCGGCACCGCGCTCCTGGAAGAGGCAGAGCCATTAGGTGCACATTAAGTAACTGAGGAACTGCCTGCCAGCACCTGGCGAGTTCATTTCCAGCTCCATCCTTTTAATTCCAGCTTCTCTTTCATCCATGTGAGCCACGGGGGAGTGAATACGTGAGGGTTTCTACCCAATTACTCCTCTCTTTAATGGTGTAGGAATCTGGGGAGCTGCTCGATACCTACCTGAGGTGGAGGGAATATTCAGCACCCAGGGAGATTTATGCCCGTGACCTTCTGGCTGTGAGGTGGCAGAGCAGCCCATGCTGTGCTGCATCTTATATGCATATTCATATTCATGGCTCGTTTGTTCACGGAAGAAATGACTGGGTTAGGTTTGAAGGACACTGACCACGGAGTTGAAATACACTCAAGTTGCTTACAAATGAGAACTCCATAATTTTTCATAACAAATTGGCAACCACTGTAAATCCACGTGCACCGGTGTTGTTATTGGAAATGTTATGTATTTTATTGGATTTGGAACATTTTGCAGCTATCAACCTGTCAATTATTTTAGCACAACACCANAGAGTAAGTTACAAGCAGAGTATATGAAGTAGCACAACAATATCCCAAAATACCTGGAAGGCCAAGCACGCCAAAAGATACTACCTCGGACCTAAAAGTGTTGTCCACTTTTGCACACAGCCAGAAGGGCTGTGCAGGACAAGGAAAGCTCCAGGGACCACAGCACAGCAAGTCCCCTGCTTTGGTGACACTCCCCTTCACCCCTGGCCAGGAGCCACCCCAGAGGGACTGTCCGTGACTGTCCCTGTGCTGGGGCTGGTGGGGTTGCTGCACCCAGACCTTTCTGTGAGCCTGTGCCAGCGCGGAGTCCTTGAGCAGCAGGGAATAAACCCTGTCTCACGTGGTGCTCAGCCCCAGCTCCCTTCTGCCGCTGCTGCTGCTGCTGCTCTCGGCTTTATTGCATCAAGAGCTTTGGGGCCACAGCCCCATTTAACTTCTTCTGAGACCGGGGTGAAAGAAGATCAAAATGCTGCAAAGGTGCACCCGCTATGGTCCTAGGAAGCCCAGCTGTCTGCAGCAGGATGTGCTGGATCTGCAGAGTTCCTGTGTTAGCTCCCAGTTTCCATCGCAGTGTGGCCCTGGGGGACAGCCCTGCCCCTGCCCCTGACCCTGCCCCTGCCCCTGCCCCTGCCCCTGCCCACTCCCCGCCCAGCAGCACTGACCACTCGGAATTCCCGGGGCACCACTGCACTCTAGGCAGTCTGGCACTATTTATACACCAGGCAGCCTTTTCCAGCCATTAAATTGATTTTATATGTGCAAGCCTGTTTCGGCAATTAAAGCTAAAAACCTTTATAGCTCTTTTGGTTTGAATTGGGCCGGTTTCAAACCCAGGTACTAAAATGGATAAAATTATCTTGAAAAGCAAAGGAATTACACTGCTCTGAGCTCCTCTGCATCATGTTATGAAAGACACAAAGATAATATTTGTATAAATTAAAGCTATTGGAGACGTATGGTATTTCAGTTTCTGCTTCATTAAGTTGTCCTCCAGCCCTGAACATCCCCAGATCTATTCTGCAGCACTTTTCTATTTTAAATTTAATCTACCCTGCTGAAGAATGAAAGCTTAAAAGGATATTGCCTCTTTAAATTAAATGTGGAAAAAAATAACAATGGTGGAATTCTTGCTGAAGTGAATGCAATCTATTATATAAATTCTAGAATTCATAATATTTTCATCTGTCCTTTAGCCTCCCCTCTAGTTCAGCAGTATATTTCTTCACTGTTTCACTAGCACCACAATTACATTTTTTTTTCATTGATTGTAAGAGCAGAAGAGGCCACTGTGACCATTTAATCTCATTTCACATGTATAACAGACCCTAGGACACATCAGGATTAATTCCTAATTTAATTAAAACAACTTTTGGAAAAATATCCAATCCTTTCCCTACAGTTTCCAAGTAAAGGATTAGATTTTTGTAACTTTGTAACTCCTTATGAGTTGCTCAAATCACCTATTATTTCAGCTTTATCATGACAAAAAGTTCAGTGTTTTGAGGTGTATATTTCATCTTCCTCTAATTTGTAGATATTGGGTCATTCCTCTGTGAGATTTTTTTTT
>VYZQ01023079.1:1228-12170 GCA_013400655.1 Mystacornis crossleyi | reverse complement strand
AGGAGGAGGAGGAGCGCGGCCCGGGCGCGATGGACCAGTGCGTGACGGTGGAGCGGGAGCTGGAGAAGGTGCTGCAGAAGTTCTCGGGATACGGGCAGCTCTGCGAGCGCAGCCTGGAGGATCTGATCCAGTACGCGGGAGGGCTGCGCAGGGAGATCCTGCAGACCGAGAGTACGTGGAGACCCCCCCTCTCCCCGCGCCCCCCTCTGCCGGGGGGACGCGGCCCCGCTCCTCCCCCCGGGGAGGGGAAGCCCAAAATTTGGGGCGTTGTCGGCTGGACACCCCCCAAAACTTAGGGCTTTGTGGGTTGGGACTCCCGCCCCTCCCCCCCAGCCCGAGGGTTCTGTGCTGGGGGTTGAGCCGTGGGTCTTCCCCCTCGGCCCCCGGAGCTTTGGAGACGTTGTTGACAGAGAAGGTTTAAAAGGTGAGAGCAGGGGAGGTTTAGGTTGGATATCAGTAAAAGGTTTTTCACCCAGGGAGTGGTTGGGCACTGAACAGGCTGCCCAGGGAAGTGGTCACAGCACCAAGGCTGATAGAGTTCAAGAAGTGTTTAGACAATCCTCTCGCGCACAGGGTGGGATTGTTGGGGTTGTCCTGTGCAGGACCAGGAGCCGGACTCGATCATTCTGGTGGGTCCCTTCCAACTCAGCATATTCCATGAGTCTGTGATCGGTCTCGGCCCTCCCGGGCCTCTCCTGCCTCGTGTGTGCTGCTGGAGAGGTTTGTTTGTTCCTGGTCAGCAGGTCTGGCGTGACCCTGGTCAGCGCGTTCATAACCCTTTATGCTGGGTTACAAAGGGCTTGGTTGCCCCAGGGGAAATACAGAGGAAATACGGCAGAGCTGACCTGTATGCTTTCCCCTCTCCATCCCCCGCCCCCATTTCTTTTCTTTTTTATGTCTCTCTTTTCCCGTGTCCCTNGAGGTGCTGACCTTGCCTAGAGAGCTGTGAGTGTGACCCTCACACTTGTGTTGGTCTCTGTTGGGCTGTAAAAGTTTGACTGTGAGATTCCTGTTGCAGATCCAGAGCTTTGACTCTCTTTGTAATAAATGTAGAAGGTTCCAGTGTGTGATTCCTTCAGGGTCCTCGTTTGGTTTTCCATCCAGGCTTGGGTCAACAGTTTTTGGTACTATGCAGTGAAGGCCTTGGACATATTTTCAGCATTTACCAAGTGATGCTGTCCCAGAGACCACATCCTAAATTGAACTTTCTTTGAGTAAATGCTCTAGAATGTAGCCAGTATGTTGTTAGTGCACGCTCAGACATTTGGGGACTCCTCAATTTTGGCATCTGATGGCGAGTTGGCTTCATAGGGGCCAAAATTCTTACTATTTTCTTTTTTCTTTAACATGTTATTTATGACTTTTGAAAAAGAACAGGTATTTTCAGCTTTTATACACTATCTTGAAGATTTTTGGAAATGGATGGTATTGAAAGCAGCCAGACATCTTGATGTGGAACCCTCAATCAGGGATATGAACTGCAGAAATAGGCTCCTGGCTGTAATGAAGGAAAAAAGAGAAATGAAAGCCCTCACTGCTGAAGAAGAGGTTAATGCTGTAGGACAAGATCTGAGAGCAAAGATGTATGAAAAGACTGTAAATAGGCAGTGGATATAAAAAGGAAGTGGGTGGAGAAAAAGAAACTATTAGAAACTGCTTTAACCTCTAAGCTGGTTTTCTTTTCCCCCCCTCACAGTCTCTAAAAATGTCTTGAGCTGCTTTCATGTTAAAGCCTAAGGACAGACCAGCCCTCTGCTCAGGCCTGTGAATAGGAAGACAAAGTTTGTTTTTCTTCTCTGTTCCCTTAATATATCTTTGTTTCTGGAGTAGCCAAGGATTGCATATTCTTGGATGGTATAAGTGTGTCTGGCTGAGTAAAGTTGGCATTGGACTCTGCTCTGTGCTCAGTGTTTGAGGGCCAATATATTTAATTTTTTTTAATTGTGACTGTGCGCACACATCACAGAGAGAAGCTGTCGGGTTGTGCTGTCCTGTAAACCCCGAGTTAACAGCAGGGATGGCTGCAGGCTTTCTCCTGCTGATTTAGTGCAACTAGCTCATTGTTTGATCGAGGCTGAAAGAGAGGGGTGCAGAGGGGAAACCTTTTACAGCTCTGATGGCTTTTCCTCTATAGACATTTTCATTGCTTTACCGGAGTTGGGTTTCTGCTACAATGTCAGGGGCCAGTAATTCACTTTTTTGCTTGGGGTAAAAGCGGCCACCCATGTGGGTTGTTTGGGTTTTAGCACCTGCCTTTTAGCCTCTCTTTGTTGGGGAATGAGTATTTCCATATTGCTTGTTGCATAATCTCTGGCCGGTCATTTCGCCATGGCAAAAATCATGAGACACTTGAAGATCCTTCATGTTATTTTAAACGTTTGTCATGAAAATTAAATAGCAACTAGGAAATAATGATTATTCTTGAAATAATTCTGGGAGATGCACTTTTTGGAATAGTTGAGTGGAATTTTTGGTTTTAATTTGGGATGCACAGAATCACTGCAGTGACTGTTTCAGTCCTATCACTCCTCAGTCATCCACTAGAGAGGAAAAAAAAAAAAAACAGAGCCCCATTAGCCTTTTGCCCAAGAAATGATCCTTGGCTTCATGAGACTGGTGGGAAAAAAAAGCAGGGTAAACCTTATTTTCTTTCTTAAAACCTATGGCTGTAGGAAAAAAGCTGTTGAAGCTTCCACAGCTGGGGCTTTGGGGCTGGACAGGAGCAGTTTGCTGGTCAGAGGGGAGGTGGCTCAGGGTGTAACAGTGTCAGCAGCAGCGTTCAGAGGGTGCGTGAAGGAAGGTGCCTAGAAAAGTGACTGTGAAATTATTATCTGCTCCCCATGATTGCAGTTTTTTCTGGATTTCCTTTGCTCTCTCCAGAAACTGGGCTCTTAACATGCTGCTGAAACCAAAGAAATGTTAAAATATGAAATCAAAAAGGAACAAACTTAAAAAGCAAACGTTTTCTATAAAATCCTTCTTCTAAAGAGATATTTTGGTGTTGTTTTTTTTTTTCACATTTCTGAAATATTAGGGAGACATTTCTGAGCTGCTCTCCCACTTAAATTAGCCTTCCCATGCAGTGGAAGGCTCCTAAGTCTGTGTCCCTAAAGGAAAAATTCTTCATGTAGAATGAACTTTGAGAAAGGAGAGACCTTCAGAGGTAAGATTGGAAAGAAGATTTTTCTTGTATTTTTAAATCAAAAGCAGGAAGAAAGGACCAGAAAAAAGCACAGAAAAAAAGTAATTTTTTTTCCTGACTCAAGCTTCTGAGTGATGTTTGAATCTAGGCACAAAGGGCGTAAGCTGTGAAGTGCTGTGATGTGGTCAGGGGCCTGTAAGCCTGTCCTGTTTATTATTTTGTTCACAGAATAGGTCATCCAGCATTGACCCTGTTGGACATCAGCTGAGAAATGTCACCGTTTCTAGAGAATAAATCTCATAACGAGGTCCACAGATCCTCCACAGACGGCTTCTTATCTGTTGAGGGGAATTGGAGACTGTTCAGAGCTACTGCCACAAGTCAGGAAGCAGAAGTTTCATACAGCTCAAACACCGAGTCCAGTAGCAGTGGGTGGCTTGTGGGGCAAGAATTAATTGGGCCGTCATTAATCCACATTTTGCTTGCACCCTTATTTTGCTTGTGCCTCGTTGAAGTTAAACAGGATGTTCTCATGTACCTTTGGGGTTTGTCTAGAAGAAAACTGATCCTGTAGTAGCTTCAGTATCCTTCTGTTACATCCTGAGAGATTTATGAACTGAGTGTTTCTTTGAGATGTTTATTCATCTGCTGTGACTGAGACACAGGAGAACTTTACATTAATTTTTTAAACTGTTGCACTTGTTCAGTGTTACTGTGCAGCCGACTGGATTCCTGATTCCACAGGAGAGTTCTCACACAGGTGAATTCCTGTACATCTGCCTCCATTTAAGCTGATCTTGCTTTGCAAGTACTTTCTAGATTGCATTTCTTTCTTTTAATATCACTTTTTGTCTTTTTATATTGTTGCATATTAAGAGATTTAATATTACCATTTGTTTGTAACGAAGTTGGTAATTTTCCTCTCTTTTGTCTAGATCAAGATGGGGACTTGTCAGGGACGATTTCACTTGTTATGACTCAGTGTTGTAAAAGAATAAAAGACACAGTCCAAAAACTGGCCTCGGATCACAAAGACATTCACAGCAGCGTATCCCGAGTTGGAAAAGCCATTGATAAGGTATTTATTTTGTGGTTTGACTGCATTATCACATTATAGCACACGTGTGGTGTGTGCTCTACTTTCCAGAATTTGGATTTTTGCTACAATTAATCTTAACTAAATCTTCTGCCAACTACAGAAGCAAAGGTGAGCCAGTGGGCTGCACAGGATTTGCTTTCAGGACTCGCTTCAGGCAGCCTGTTCCTTCTGGGACAGCTCAAATCTCCTAATTTCTTACAGAATGCACCCTATAGATTTACAGGACTTAGAAATACTTTGTGCACTATCAGTTTAGCAAAATGTTTGCTTCAATGTCTGTCTGAATAAGAAATACTGAGTTTTTATAAGAAATACTGGGGGTTTTATACGTATTTCTAGTTAATTGTCTGTAGCAGGTAACTCAGAAGTGCCATTTTGCAGTGTGGCTGCCCCGTCCCTGGAAGTGTTCAAGGCCAGGCTGGATGGGATTTTGAGCAGTCTGATCCAGTGGAAGGTCCCTGCCCATGGCAGGGGGTTGGAACAAGCTATCTTTAAGGTCCAATCTAAAACGTTCTGTAAATCTGTAAGACCAGAGAATATTTTTAAGAAAACCATTTTGTACCTGTTTCAGGGATGTTACTGGTTTTGGGGGTTAATTTTGTGCCAGTGAATGTGAAGAGAGTGGATTCAGCACCTCAGTCTATGTCTGTGCTATAATAAATAATAAGATAGGGCAGCTTATCTTTGGTGCTTTACCTATGAGACATGAATTCCAGTTCAACAGTGACTGAACATGAATATTTTTGCACCTAATTTTAGGTAAATATTACCAATTCTTTGAAGTTATACTGAAGTGGTGCTACATATATACTTTCAGGCCACGCTTTTCTCCATCTCTATTCTTACATAAAAGTAGTTCTGTATGTGGGGAGTCTGGTACTGGCTTTTATGGATGTTTTGTGATAGCTTTGCATCAGAACATGACTCTGACAGGGTCTAAACATTTGGTTTGAGGTGCACCTTATTATCTTACTAAGGAAGGTAATGTCCACCAGGACAAAGACATTTGCAGCATTACACAGCACCGATTTATCCTTTGGGAATCTCTTTTAAACTTTGCTAGTAATCATAATCTGCTAAAGCACAATGTAACAATAATGTGATGAAGAAACAAAGTATATAATGCTGCACTGTTGGGCAGAATGTCCACGGAACTTACTTTTTTTTGTTTATATCTGGTTGACCATCACGGAGAGTTCAAACTTTGTACTAATGGCTTTAATCCACACGTCACTGTTATCCAAAGCTTAAGGCTGCATCTGTCTCAAATCCTTGCTGCTGTATCTAAACCAATTAACTAGAGTAAAATTCCATCCTTATTACCAGCTTGAAGCCTGAAATAAATCTATGTAATCTTGTCCTAAGTTTTTCAACTTTCCAATTCTGCTTCAGCAAGTGGACTTTGTACAAATACACTTTCAGGTTTAGCCACACTTTCTTCATTTAAATCCTCTGAGGTAGAACAGCCCCAGGCTGTATGGAGAGGGTGTAAGTGTTCAGTGGAAATTGGTGATGTTACTTCTTATGAGCCAAAGAAAACACTTGCAAGCTTAATGAAGCTTAGGCTTGAATCTAATCTCCAAATTGCTGTTTCAGTTGTCATGGGAATAGTTTTTCCAGTATTTTGTCCTGCTGTTTTTAAGTTTATCTACTGTTTTTATTTGAAAAAGAATAGATGTAAATAAAAGTATTTTTAAAATTTCAAATATGTGGTTTGCTAAAATAGTAGAAAGGATCCCATTAATATGCTCTGTTCCTGTTGAGTGTCAGAAAGGCTGTTTCAGTGAGGTCTTCAAAAATGAGCTCAACTGGCTGTGTGCAGTGTGCTTGTTCCTCTGCATTTTCAGTGTCAGTTACTGGCTGTGGTGCTTGCATTAAAAAATTAAAAGCAGTGGGAACTGCACAAGTCCCCAGTTCTGCTTGTAACAAAGGATGTAGTTCCATGAAGTTCAGAGCACAAGTTAGGATTGTCTCTTTACATATATGCTTGGTAGAACTTTTAAAAAAATTTTTTTGATGTCAGCAGTTTGAATTTTATTCGTTTTCCCCAAATGTAGTATCTTAACAGGACTGCTTTGAAATATACCCCTGCTTGTGAGATGAATATGTGTAATGCTTAAATCCAGGTGAAATTCAGCATTTCCCTGAACAGTAACATTTGAAGCAAATTTTCCATATGTCCTTAATGCAATTTCCCTGTGCTGCTGGAAAATACGCTTGCAACTTGCCAGCAAAGTCTTTGTTGGCACCCAGTTCCCAAACTGGAATTGCCCTTCCCCATCCCTTCACCATAATATGCTTAATCTTAAACCAGTAGAAGCAATTAAGCGTAATTGATGTAGTGGGTTGATTCTCAACAGATTTTGGTCAAAATACTGCTGCTTCCAAAATAAAAGTCATTAGAATTTAGGGAAGCACAGCCCTTGCCTTGATTGATGAGACTGGAGTTTTGTTTCTGTCCCATGTAAGTCCTCACTTCCGTTACAGACAGATGAACGTATCCAAAACACCGCTTATGGTCTAACTAACTGTGCGTGCTCAGGCACACGTAAATGGCCTGGTGTGAGATTGGGAAACACGCTAATACTGGTACCAATGTCATGTGGCACAGCCAAATGGTAGCTGCTGTTGCATGTAGAATCAATAGACTTCCTATTTAGCAAGCTTGGATTGTGAAAGAACTTGCTGTATTATCTGCTCGTGGCAATTTCAGGTTAAATTGCTTTTTTTCACGTATTGAGGCAGGGTTATACCTACATAAAAAGCTTAGTCTGGTCAGTTTTTAAGTTACTGTAGTAATTGCTTGCAAACTTGGATGGGCCCTAGACTTGTGTGCCTGCAGAGTCCACTGTAAGAACAGAAACCCTTAGAGCAAAATAAAGTTCAAATTTGGCATCAAGTACATTAGAGTCTGAAAAGCCAGAGCATTATGTGTTGCTTGGAAAGTTTATCTAGTAAGCTAAAGCTTTTTTCATGGTAGTTCTATGTGGGTTGCATGCTTCTGATCCATGGAAGGCTACCCTTTCTTCCAAAGAGCATTTTCTTCTTTGAAAGGAAATGTTTGCATCCAGTTTTTTCTGTATTGTACTAGCAATCGCTCTGCTTCCAGAACTCATCATGTCGCCGTTGTTCAGCAAGTTGTTATCAGGTAGCTCACTCAGCAGCGTCCCTGTAAATCAATCACTCTTCTGGAATGATTTGAATTCATCTCACAGCATGTTTGATGGGCTGGTAAATGTTTTCCCTCCAGCAGCAATCTGTCTGAGTAGTGGTTAAATGCCTTCCTTTAGGAAAGTAATTGAAGTAAAGGGTAGTTCCCTCCATTTTCCCCTTGAATTTTGTATCTGTTACAAGGCCAACGTTTTAATCCAGTCTTTGTTTTGGGAAACTTTTGCCTAAGTTAGTGTTTGTTTCGTGTAAAAACTTGAATATGAACACACTAAAAACCTTTACTGAACATCATTTAATTGTGTTGCTGTGAAAAATGGGGCTACATAAATACGAAGTCCTTGCAAGGTTGAGCTTTATCTTACGTGTGAACAGATGGAACAGGGAAGGTAAACAAATGTTTTATTTGTATTTTGGGCAAGAATTCAGAAGGGAGGAGCACACAAAATAATCTCAGCTGAGTAACTGAGGAATAGAACTGTCCTTAATCATCCTCCTTCTTCATATCCTGTTGTTAAGAATAACATGGAGGGTTGTATGTTGGTTAAAATCTTGTGTTCGTGAGCATCTTGAAGTCATCACGTTCTAGCAATTACTGGTAATGTGCTGTACGTTGTATCATTGGTGTATTTAGCACATAGTACTCTACATTTTGGGCCTAGGGTTGCTAGTTAAGCTCTCAAAAAAGATATGTTTCTCAGGAATACTAACTGTGGTTTTGTGGTTTTTGTGGTTTTTGGGTTTTATTTTGTGGTTTTTGGGTTTTTGGGTTTTAAGCTTTCTGGAGTTTCTAACTTACAAAAGTTCTTTTAACTTTTGAAATCTTATTAAACCCCACGTGCTGTCAGTTAGCATACTGTTAGCGTTTACAGAACAAAACTGAGGGTTGCAGTCACCAGGAGATCCTGCACGCGTGACGGTTGTGAAATATATGAGCCAAAGGCAAGTGATAATTTGTTCTGACATGTGGCAGTCACTCACTGTAATCTGTGCAGTCAGTTCCTGAAACTTCTCGGGACCCAGAGGAGGCAAAGCTGTGGAATCCCACATATAATACAAACACCAGAATCGTTTAAAACAAACTTAAAAAAATTATTGGAATGAGAACATGGTCAAGACTGGGTTGGTCAGAGAACGGCTGAGGTCCTCAGGTTGTATGATGGACTTGATAACTTCTTTTATGTGACTTGAAAAGATCTAATGGTGGGATTTTGTAAAGATTCACAAGGTTTGCTGTTCCAGAAGAAAATGGGCATTTTGTGAGAGCACTGAGCTAATTAGTTCCTCCACCTCTGCCCCCAAGCACTGAGAATGATGTGATCATGTTTGAGGCATACGTGCAGCTGTAATGGTTGGTAACTGTCCAGAAGGATACAGTTTCTGCCTAGGGGGTTGTATCATTGCTAGGACTTGGGATTGCATGAAGAGTAACTTAAAGTCGATTAATTTTAGATTAGTGATGATCTCCACCCTGGAAACTAGGTAACAAAAGCAAGCTTGTGCATTCTGAATCTTGTCTCTCATAGTTGTGTGACAACTTTAGTGCTTTGTTGATGGATTTGTGTTAACCTGCTGCTGGTGGTTGGACACTGAGCCCAGTGTCAGCAATGGTGGTGAACCTTTAAGGATTCAAATGGTTGGCACAAATAAGAACAGTATTATTTAGTCGTCAAGATGCTGAAGTTTTTCAAGATAAAGCTTAGAGATGAACAACATGACAAGGAGCTTACAGGTTAAGACACCCAAGTGAAAATGTTGTTAACTGTGAGACATGAATCAGTGGCAGCAATTTAAATGCTCACCTTGCTCCACCATCTCAGAAAGATGGAAGAGACAGTTTGATAGAGTAAGGTTAATGTTTTACTGAAGTTTGCTGACAGCCCCGAAGGGAGCAGTGGCTTTGGAGCTGTGAGTGCAGGGTTGAGAAGGCTGCCCCTTTCTTACAATGACACAGAGAAGCATCAAAGGGGACGTGGAGGTGCTGATGAAGGAAGTTAATAATTGGTGAGTAACAGGAAGGTGCAGTGTGAAGCTGAGCTGTGCATGGGAGGATAGCTGGTACCAGCTGGGTGTTATCTGCCCTGCCTGCTGTGACAGAAGCCTGTGTTTGTGTGAGGTTGGTGTTCCCATGTTGTGCAGGGCTGTGGATCATCACACAGCCAGAGCTGAAGCACTGTTATTTGCACTGAAATTCTGATGTCTGAAGATCCTTGGGAGAGAGCCGTAGTCATCAGATCAGGCAGCAAGCAATGCACTGACTTCTAGACTCTTTGTTTTGCAAGAGGTTTAGTTTTAAGCAGCGGGTGAGGATTTTTATTAAAATTAACCTGCCTGCCCTGAGAATAAAACATGCTAGCAGTTAAAAATCCTGGTTTATATCTTGGATTAGAATAAATGTTGCTCTCCTGCTGCCAAGAGGCAAAGTGCCAAGCAGTGCCAAGTGTTACTGAGGAGTCAGCGTGACAATATCTTTAGTTATTCCTGGAATATGTCCGTAGGCCACTGGCCTAAAAATACATGGCACTGGGATCATCCGGGTTAGATCTAAAAAAGATGTCTTGGATCTTTAAAGCTCATCCTGTTGTTGGGATGTTGAGGTCTTCAGAGATTTGAGTTTCATTGTTTGGGTGTGGGGAGAAGTGACTTTTGCTTTTTCAGTCTACCACCCAGCTATATAAAAAATCATTGGGTTAAAGCTTTTGCTTGTAATTTGGTGTGTTGTAGTGACAGACATGCATTGATAATGCTACCTTGATTCTAGTGTGATTCTGTTTTCTATTCTCTATACATTTTTGGTTTTCACATGTGGAAAAAGCCTTTTCTGCAGATACTTCCTTCAGAAATGCATCATGGGCTGGAAACCCCTTTATTAGTTGACTGGCGTTCTAACTTTCTAGCTAGACTTGTAATTTGTCGGTGTAGTTCCTTGGGGTGAATAATATTCAGACTTGAAACAAACAAGCTAAAAGATTTCTTCTTCCTACACAGGAGGTAATGAAGGAAGCTGACATATATTTATTTCACTTTGGAGATAATTGAGGGCCAACTGAGTAATAGGCAGAAGGCATCAGGGTGGAGACACAGGTGTCCTGGGTAATTAAAGAAAAATGATGTGGGGTGATTTGTTCCAGCCTATTAACTGTTCATTTGTGTGTTTCAGAATTTTGACTCGGACATCAGCAGTGTGGGGATAGATGGGTGCTGGCAGGCTGACAGCCAGAGAATCCTCAATGAGGTGATGGTGGAGCATTTCTTCCGGCAGGGAATGTTGGATGTAGCTGAGGAGCTTTGTCAGGTAATGATAAGTGTGGATGTTGAAGGTTGTCCACTGTGTTAGCTTTGTGTTAGATTCCTTATTTGAATGTTTCAGGTGAATATTTAAACTGTCGGAAAACCCACTGTTTTTCATGCTTTAACTAAAAAGTGCCTTTTTTTTTTCTTTTCAGGAATCTGGTCTATCAATAGATCAAAGTCAAAAAGAACCATTTGTGGAGTTAAATCGAATATTGGAAGCATTAAAAGTTAGAGTATTG